>PVIU01017158.1:0-42738 GCA_004026605.1 Ondatra zibethicus
ATTTAATTTTAATATGTAATATTATGTAATAAAGTATAATAATATGAAATCATATTATTCTGCATTTACAGTCTTCTTTTAACTACAGTGGGATGAATGTCTTCAGGAACAGTTGACTCTTCATGTGAAGAATTCACATCACCTCCATTACACAGTATATTTCCACAGTTTCTCTTTCTTGAGACAGTGTATTCTGTCCAGAGCAGGCCTCCTTGCTACATCAGTCAAAGAGGACAAAACAAGATAAAATAAGACAAGGCAAATGTCATCATCAGCTACTAAAAACAATGGCATCATTAAATTTGTAGTCACATGATTGACTAGAAAAAAAATCCTCAGTGAAGTAACCCAGATCCAGAAAAGCAAACATTGTATGTACTCACTTAGTAGTGGATCTTAGCAATAAAGTGAAGGATAACCATGTTATAATCCACAGACCCAGAAAGGTGAGCTATCAAGGAAGGATCAAGAGAAATACTCAGATGTTCTCTGGAAGAGGAAATAAGACCATACTTTGTGGGTGGACTCTGGGCAAGTGGGATGAGAATATGAGGGATGGGAATATGAGGGATCAGGTGGGAGGTGTGAAGGGAAAGAATACTGAAAGAAACTACTGGAAAGGGAATAAATTTCTGGGTTAGGCAGAAACCTAGTTCAAGGTAAATGCTCAGGAACTACAGGGTAGACCCCAGCTAAGACTTCTAGCAATAGTAGATACAAAACCTGAACTGCCATCTCCTGTGGTCAAGCAAGAATACCAATTGAGGAATTGGGATACCAATCAGCTAAACAAATTTTGGCATAGAGTCTGTCCTGCCCATGGGATATGCTAGGGTAAGGGTGACACAGAGACTGTTGGAGTGGCCAAGCAATGACTGTTCCTGCTTCAGACACATGTCATGAAAGGGAGCCCACTGCTGACACAGTCTGAAGTGCAACAACTCAGAGAATGGATGGCCCAGAGTTTTAGAACTGAACCAAACATAACTAAAGAGGAAAAACGTCAATGTAATGATATCTAATGATATTCTGCTATTATCATAGATTGTTGCCTACTCCAATTGTCATCAGAGAGGATTTTTCAAGCATTTGATTGAAAAAGATGCAGAGACCCAGAGTCAAACATAAGTTGAAGCTCAGGGAGACCTTCTGAAGAGAGGGAGGAAGGATAGTATGATCCAGAGGGCTCAAGGATACTAGAAGAAAACTCATTTTACTAACCTGGGCTCATAGGAGCTCACAGAGACTGAATTGAAAACTTGGGAGTCTTCTTGGGTCTGACCTCTCTATAGATTGTAGAGTTTTGTAATTGTCTCATTTTGTGGTATTCCTAACAGTGGGAGCCACGTCTGTGTTTGACTCTTTTGTGCCTATTGAACACTTTGCTTCATACTCTGTTACTAGTTCAACCTTAATAAAAGGCAGGTTGGTTAGTTTTACTGAAAGGTGATATGTCATGATTTCTTGATATTCATGAATGGCCTGCCCTTTTTTGAATATAAACACAGGAGTAGTGGATGACAGTGGAGGCAGAGGGGAGGTATAGGGAGGAACTGGGAAGAGAGTAAGGGGAACTGAATTGGATATGTAAAATAAATAAATATTTTTTTTAGAAAGGAGAAGTTCAATTCCCAATATCTATATGCTGTTTTTGGACATCAAGTTATAACACTTGTTAAATAAATCATGAATTTAAATGTTGCAATAATCATAAACCATATGCATGAAGGAATACATATATTTAAGCAAATCTATTCATGAAGCAATAAGATCTATTTTAAATATAATATCACTTTCATCATTTCAAGTGCATGAAAACACAAAACTATGATTTTCATATAATTTATTTAATATGTACCTAAGACTGATCATACATACATATATAATATAATATATTATCTATGCAATTTATTACAGATTCTAGTCACTGTTTGGGGGGGTAAATGGAAAAATATCTAGAAGAATAACAGGTTTTGCTTATGTGTCTTTGGTCAAATTTTCTAAAGGGTATTCATTACCCATGCATGTTACTGTTCTAATTATCAAATCCAAGAATCCAGCTGGAAAATGTTTCTTACTTTAAATGAGAATTATCAAAATTAGAATAGTACAATTAATTATAACAAACATTTAGTTATTGCCTTTGATGAATGGGAAATAACTTCTTTTACCATAGAAATTTAATAATGTCAAAATTACAATTAAAAGAATTACAATTAAAAGAAGGAAATTTAAGTCACAGTCATGGAAAGATTTATAGCTGCTCTAAAGTTAGAGTTTTTCTTGTGGCTTTTTAATGTACCTGCTTATAGTTAAAACAGATGAAAACAATCACTAATTATTGTATGGTTAGTTTGTTTTTCGCTATAAATTTACATTTTTATTATATTCTGCATTCTTTTATTTTATATTTTATAATTGTTAATAAAATTATTCCAAAAATAGGAGACCTACAAAATTTAAGAAAAAACTTATCATTTTTGATGAGATCACATGAAATTTCCTAAATAATAACTCCTAATTTGTAATCTCATAATCTGTTCTTCCTGGTTCACATAATTTGCAATTTTGAGCTGAGAGATATGAGAAAGAAATTATTCTTAAAAATATTTATTATGAAACATAAAACCTGATAACATAAAAATACAAACTGAGTCTTTAAATCTCTATAAAGTTTATTTTAAAATTTAGCATTGGCAGAGTACTTATAACTCATCCTACATCCAATTTTGTAAATTTTATTTCTTTTCTTTCCAGGACTTTAAAACAATGAGGAAGAAATAAGTATAACATGAATAACAATACAGTTTAGACAGATTCTCCATCTCCAAATTTACAACAACGTTCCTCAATCTAAATTTCTTACATAAAGACTTTCATCATTTGTCTGGGTTATATTCAGTCTTTAGCATAAACTCTTAGGATTCAGGATATTTGTTAAAGATTATTTCTAGGTGTCTTACAGAGACTTTCTTATTGTTACAATAGGATTGATGGGGGTCATCTTTATTAGGAGTCAGAAAAGTTGCTTTTATAAAAAGAAGACAAGTATGGTGCAATAATGATGTTGGGCCAACAAGACCACAACCTTAATATCTTATGATAATGCTTGACTTTGAAGTCACTTCTAAAGAAATAAACTTTTGCATTGCAGAATGTGAAAAAAAACCTTATGTAACCATAAGATAAAACTAATTGTCATCCATTACTCAAGATTTCAAATTTATTTTCTTTTGTATAACCAACGCAATTCTATTCATCTCTGTTGAGATTAACTTGTTCACTTAAACCACAGGCTAACATTTAAAATTAAAATGTAGTACAAAGATTCAAAGCAAATGAAATTGATTTCCTAAGACTAGATAAAAATAAAATGACAAACTTATTCTAATAAAGCCACAAAGGGAACAGAATGTTCAACCCTTACTATTTTTTTTATGTCTGACTGATTAATTGATTATACCCTAGAAGCACAATGTATCTGAAAGATAGCTATTTTCATTTCACATGATGATTTTGAGTATCGACAGCACACAAATAAGAAGTATTGTAAAAGTGCACAAAGTTTCTTAGAATTTAAATTTGGTAGATATCAAACTCTCATGACTTTTTAAAAATTTTAGGTATTCTTTGGAGGTTTAGGCACCTGAATAATGTTTTTCATATTTATGACAGATTTCATATGAAAAGCATTCAGATATGATTTAAGCATTATTGCTCATTTTATTATTGGTAAGTTTTATGCATTCGTCTATTATATATTCATGAAGAAAACCAGCATGAGGAAATTAACAATAAAATTTCTGTGTTTATACATGCTCATTTACAAAAAAATATTACTGTTAGTTCAAGAGAGGAACATGTTCAAGTTACTTTCTGTGATTAGGCAAAATAATTAAAAAAGAATGCAACTTACAGAATGGTTGTATTTTAGTTCACAATTCAACTACAAAAGCGATCAGGGAAGGGAGATGAGTCTTGGAAGAAAAAACTTTCAGTATTTATTCTCAACCTCTGCAGCCAGGAAGCAGAGACATGAATCCGGGTTCACAGGTCATTTTCTTTTATTTATTCAGCTCAGCCTCCGATTCTTGGCATTTTGCACCCCAAATTCAAGCTTGGTCTCTGCTACCCTGTTACAGTTTCCTTGAAACAAATTCATAAAAACATCCAAAGTTGTGTTCATAGTGATTCTAAATCCAGTCAAACTGACTTAGAACACTCGTGACAGTGATTTTAAGTTCTTTTTGTTCCCAAGTAATAAATCATCTGCATGATTAGGTATGATTTTAAATATTTTTTTTAATTTAAGAATGTCCTCTGTTTCAGCTCATAGATAAACCCTCACATTTTCAACCAGTGAATTTCAACTGAGCACACTTGTGTGACAAGCACATTAAATAGTCTTCAGTTATTCCCGTCTGTTAGGAATGGAATGGTTGGGCGTTCCGACTCAAGTTAGTAATGGGCAAGAATTCCTGCCCAGCCCAATAGCATCCAAGGCTATAAGAAATGTTAACTTTGATTCTGGAGGAATATAAACACGAAGTATAAATAACTGTAACAATTTCAGATTTTATTTAGTGTAGCTTACTCTTTAAGAACATGGAATGCAAAAAAGGAATAGTCCCTTTTTGTGCCATTTTTAAAATATTAGGAAACAGAAATAATGCTTTGTTCCTTGAATCCTGAAGACTAATATTTGGTCATAAAGTCTAGTATGTCAGATGTTTTGTTTTCAGCCTAGGACTTGCTTATTCAATAGAAACATCTAATTGTAGAAACTCTACATGGGGCTGATGTCTAAGAGTTGATGGAGATATAGCAGCAAAATGGCAAGAGTTGTTCTCAGAGATAGTCTTCATAGAAAAATATCCTTATATTTTCATATAATAATAATAATAACAATAATAATAATAAATTAAAATATTTCCCCCCTCAGTAGAGAGATGGCTCAGTTCTAAGAGTACTTGTTGCTCTATAGGATCTGGGCTCACTTCACTGTGTCTATGATGGCTATATTTTCAGTTATATGGAATCTGGAATTCAGAAGCACTGCATGAACATAATGCAAAGATATAATACAGGCAAAGTACCCATGCACATAAAATAAAATAAAAGAATAAAGAAAAAAATAGTCCTCAACTGAATGAGCAAAACTATGAACAAGAAATCTCTACTAAAATACAGGAATTTTAATTTACAAGATCCAAAGTCATATGAAGAAAGAGACAGACACCATTTGTAATCAGGACTGAAAGACAGAGTAATCTGTCTGCTACAGGGTAACTTCAAATTCAGAGCAAACGTGGGTTCAGCATGGCTACTCAAAAACAAAATAAAACAAGATAAGCAAGATAACCTTGAAAAAAATAGTCAGCTAAAAATGGCTCTTATGGAAATAGTTAACTAATCTTATAAACAAATTTTTTCTGAGTATAGAAAATGGAATTAGTTTTATTATAATAGACTAAATTAAATTAATCAAAGAACAATAAATAAAGAGGTTCTTCTATTCAAAGATGAAAGCAGTCTCTAAAGAACCTATAAGAACTGTTTAATATTTTGATAGGCAGTCTCATGATCATTTGAGGACAAAGGAAATTCATCAGTTTTCATCAGGACTGATTCAATACTTAGGTAATTTTTGCAAATCCAGAACTGCTTCATTTAAAAATTTTCAGCATTTTGGTGAACATAGCCAAAATTAAAACCAATTGAACAACCTGAGGTCCAACAGGTCCTTTGACAAAATGACCAAGAAGAGTGGGAATACTTGACCTGCAAAATGGCAAATATATTGTGAGAAAATTGCCAGTAATTCTTTCCACATATCAGTAATTTCTAGTGCCCTACATTAAAGACTTTCAGAATCAGGTCACAACACTTTCAGCAATATTATACTAATGTACTAAATTAGTGAATTAATTACCCAAGTATTCACTGATATTTACCATAGAACTTATCCAATCACATAAATAAAAGCATAAATATATACACTTTATATTTGAAATTTCAATTAGAAATTTTGTGAACAATTTATAATTCATATTTAATGATTATGAAACAATGGTTTAATAAAATAAATCCTTTCATTTTTTTAGTCAACCCTTATCATGTATCAAATATTTATCATATTAAAAATAAATTAGAAGAAACACTATTTGGAAGAATGATACAGAAACTTTGCTGACTCAATTTAAAAAAATGATCACATTTCAGCTAATGGATTTTTATTGTAGTAAGGAGGAGGCCACTTGTTGGTTACTGGCCGCTTAGCCCTGTACTAACCACACAGATACTGTATTAATTAAATCACTGCTTGCCCCATTAGATCTAGCTTCTTATGGGCTCCAGCAGGGCTACATAACTTCTCTCCGACCCTGCCTCCTTTCTCGCAGCATTCACTTTAGTTTTCCCCACCTAGCTCTGTTCTTTTGCTCTATCACAGGCCAAAACAGTTTCTTTATTCATTAACCAATAAAAGCAACACATAGACAGAAGGACCTCCCACACCATTTCATGACATCCATGATATTCAAATAGCTTGCATTATATGTCTAATATTTTCAAAAGATTTCTAGAAGCATCAAAGGTATAAATCAACAATATGGTTGCTCATTATTACCCTAAGGATAATCCTAGGTTTTCTGTAAATTATATTAAAATCTTATTCATCTGCAACTGTTTAAATTGTTCCATCTTTTCACGTTAAATCAAGTCATTTATTTGTTTCCTATTCCTTTCACACACAAAAAAATTAAGAAAGAAAGATCAGAAGCAATAAATCTGTTTCCTGTTATTTTGATTTAATGTACTTGGTCAATAATACTCTTTAGTCTTTGTCTTTTGCTACACTTAAATACAATTTGCAAATAACTGTCCAAACATATTTAGATGTACTAGATTTCTGTTGATACCTCCCATGCTTCAGTGAACACAGAGACAAAAAGACAAATAATAATGGATTAAGTTTAAAAGTTGTGGCTCCATTCTAGTATATATTTAGGAAGTGTTTGCAAGGTGACTCTGCTTTCTCTATGCACTACATCATTCAACTGTGGCTATAAATCTTGTCTGATATGTTTTATCTTGTAATAATAGAAAAGAAGCAAATAAGAATTCTGTGGTTGGTCTTTGAGCTTTATATCTCCTGAATTCCTTTTCTCATCTGCTACTAGATAGTAGACTCTTTTAAGAAGAAAGATTGTGTCTAGTGCCTTCATTACATGGGATGGAGCCTTGCACATTGCAGTGACACAGTCATAACTTCTGGGAGAGACCAGAATAGCTTAATCACTAAGGCTGAATGCACTACTCACATTGCTCATATTTTCATTCTCATTATCCTGTGGAAATTCTGAGAAATAAACACTCCGAGAAAAATAATTTTGACTGTGTGATGGTTTTTAAATTGTCTGAAACATAATACTATCTTATGAGATATATACATATACTCATTTATTTCCTTGCAAGTTTTCTGTTTCCAGAGTCACATTCTGCAATAACTGATACTTTCTGAGTTCTTTTACTAGCTAAATATTATACGTCTCTACAATATTTTTATACGAAGATATTCTTTAAATTGATTGACATTTTGAGTTAATTTTACTAGATATTTGTATATTATCGACTTGAAAAATCCATTATAGAATTGTATAATTGTATCCATAAGTTTTTTTGTGGTATAATAAAATACTCTCAGATACAAAGGTAACAAAAAATTCAGCCTTTTTGTTTAACTCAACTTCCTATTTGTTGACAGTTCCTCAAGTAAATAAGGCTTAGTCAGTAGATGGTATCTCCACTCATGACTAAGAAGATCCATTAGTTCAACATGTGTCTAGATAATGTAAAATGTCCTTACTCAGTTTTCTAGAATTTATAAGGCTATTACTTGACAAGAAATCTCCAATCAGATTATTTGTCTCTTACTATTCAATAGGCTAATCAAAAGTCCATGACAGAGCATTTTTGTGAAACCAAAGACAGCAAGCCCTTTTGATTTGTTAATACTTTTAAAGTCTCTACTTGTTTGAGTTTTGTTAACTGCCTCAAACCATCTGGAGTTATAGTTTACCTAGGGGAATCTGGAAGGGGGCATCCAGCAATTAAGTGAACTTTCTAAGGGCTACATATGGAAAAGCAGGCACATTAATGCATTAACTACAAATAGCTCTCACAAATTCTTTTGATTTGTACAACCATGAAAAGAAAAAAAAATATTATTAGCTCTAAACACTTTCACATTACCCAAATATCAAGCATCACTGTGTTCAAAAACCCATGTGCTGAAACTATGAGATGTGGCTCTTAGGTATTGTGAATGCAACCAGTATGCAAGATAATGCAAAAGCAGAGCAATAAAAGAAGCCACTAACACTCAGAGATATGAAGTAGGAGAATTTGTCTCTGACACACAGAGACTTTGAAATTCAGGTGCTCAACGATCCCCACAGTTCTGTACTTGTTCCATGTTCCTGATTCAGGGCTCTATTTTCTCTCAGAAATTTATCTGCTTTGGATTCCTTTTGTCCAAATGACATGTTTCTTTCCCAATGAGTCTTGTGGTTGTTTCTTTTCTTTTCTCTTTGTTTCTTTACTTTTATTTTAATGCTTTACTCATTGGGAGCTAGCACCCAGCTTCCAAATAAATATATGAAGGCTTATTCTTTCTTATAACTGTCCTGCCTTAGCTTGTCTTGTTTCTAAATAGCTTTTCTTGACTTAAATGATTCCATCTACCTTTTGCCTCTCAGCCTTTACCTTTCTGTAAATCTGTATGTCTGTTCCTTCCTTCTTGTTCCAGTCTGGCTGTGTGGCTAGGTAGCTGGCCCCTTCTTTTCCACTCTTCATTCTTTATATTTTTATTGGCCTTAGTGTCAATTTGGAGTAGATGATCAACAGCAGTAGCATAGTCTATGTCTGAGTGGTGATCTATAGCACCTCATTTTCTTAATGACTCAAAAAATTATATCAGATTTTTGATACTTGAGGTTTTATTGGCATCAAATGATTCAAACTTAGGAGAATTTTCCTGCCCATTATAGGTTAATTCCATTTATTGTTTTATTTATTTTTTAATCTATTATCAGAAAACTTCCAGAGTAACAATTTTTCATGTGAATTTAAAAATTCTTGTCATTCTTTCTTTACCTCGTTCTCCTATTTCCCTCCATATATATTTCTCCTAGTCTAGTGTCCCTCTTATGCCTTTATTACACAATACTCCATTTTTTTTGAAAGATCCTCTTTTACCTTCTAGTCCCTTGGAATTTGCCCAACTTTGTTGAATATTGTAAATAAAGCACACATAACTAAAGCTTAAAAACTAATAGTGTAGTTAAATTTTTATGCTAGTAATAGTTGTTGATGATATCAACTTTAGAAACAGAATCAAGAAGCTAATATTATTTTGATATTGATGTTAGACAACAGGTGAAGAGAGTAGCTCTATCTTTTCTTATCTAGATGAAATATTGAAGCAATCATTAGAATATAATTTGAACTTTAGAAGGAAACAAATCTTTTATGAAATATAATGGCAAGCGTACTATAACCTGGGATTTTTGTAGTTGTGGATTTTTATAAGAAAGAAAGGAAAGTATGAACAGCTAATATATAAGGGAAATATTCTTAAGAATCCCAATATATTAACACATAAAAATGGCTGACAGCATTCTTGATAAACCAATACTATCTACATATTTTTCACAGGTATTCAGAGCCTGGGGATTTACTTCATGTATAAGACCACTAATTTATGTATGTCCACATCCCCTCTTATTCTTCTCTTCAATTTGCATCCCTTCAAAAGCAGAACATTTTCACAATGTCAGAAATCAATAATTCGGTATATTATCCATTCTGTATAGGAGAAAGGCAAGGATCATTGAAGCAATCTGTGTAAGGTTACACTTAAACCTGTACTTAACTGTTGAAGGAAGTTTCTATGAGACTCTTAATATGAGGGTTGTGGGTTCAAGCCCCAGATTGGACAACATTCATTGCCAGAGATTTCTGTCCCACCAGGTCCCACAGCCATTTAGTCCCAAGTAAATCACAGAGAAGTCTACATTAATTATAAAATAATTGGCCTAGTATCTCAGGGTTTTTAAAATTCGTATAACTTATATTAGCCCATAATTTTTGTCTATGTTAGCCAAGTGACTTGGTACCTTTTTCAGTGAGGTAATCACATCTTGCTTCTTCTGTGGCTGAGTCATGACTGTAGACTGAAACTTTCCTCTTCAGAATTCTCATTGCCCCATCTCTACTTCCTGCCTGGTTGCCCCATCTATACTTCCTATACTTCCTGCCTGGCTACTGGCCAATCAGCATTTATTTAAAGTACAAGTGACAGGGTACAGACCATTGTCCCGAGTACTTACCTGCATCATAATTTTTCATGAAACATGGTATAAATGTATATATTCTGTTTTGAAACAAATTTGCAACAATAAGTCAAACTGATTTTAACCTCAATCATATACCACCTGCTTCTTCCTCCTTTCTGCTGATTATCATTTGAGAAAGTACCTTTATTGTTTCCTTGCATTTAATTTTATTTTGCTGTTTTTTCTTTGTGACTCTTCAAAGATTACTGAAAAGTGAAAGTACCCAAAGTACCCTTCCAGACATTTGTCACCAAATTTGTTTAGATTATATTCTCATATGCTGAACGATATCACTGAAATCCTCAGAGAATATAGTTATATAGAACAGTAAATGATTGATCGTTTATGTAGCTTCAGTATCATAAAGAAATGAAAGAAAATATAGTTAAGGATTTCTAGAATCAAGATATTATAATTCTCTTGCTATTATTGCTTTCCAATATATGTCATCCATTACCAATAAACAGCAAAATAAGGTATTCACAATTAAATAGATGTCAACTGTTATAATAGACTGGAACAAAATATTCTGGGGTCATTTCTTGAAGTTGAAGGACTTAAGTTATGGTGTAGAGAGACATATCATACACCAAAGTTTATCAAAAAAATGTATTATCTAAAATTAGATTCACATGGGAATAACAACAATGATAAAGCCAACAGTGTAAAATATCTCAGCTGAAAATTGTCATTTGTCTGATGTATTTGTCATGCTATATTATTACTCCAGATTTGATTGCATAGCAGAAAACTGAGGTAGGTACTCCTCCTGTTAAAACTAATTTCGTAAAAGATACCAGGAGCATTTCAATCTTGCAACTCCTTGGAATTTCGATAGATCTATAGAAATAACTCTTAAATAATATTGCACAACATTTGGTTTCATGCACATACAAATTGAAGACTGTTTCTAAACAGAAGGGGGAAATGTCATAAGGGAAAAAGCCACACTTCTATGTATGTGTTTAATTAAATGTATAAAACTATTTGCATTTTTGCAGTGCATGTGGAAAGCAGTGGTCCTGGCATCTGGGGCTGTAGCATATACATCACACACTCTCTTTTGAAGATTAATCTTTTGTGTCAAATTGGCTACAAACTATATACAAGTATTTGTATGAATGTTGTTATAGATGTTTCTGTCATGAGTTTTTATTGAATTTGTTCTTAATAAGTGTTGTTGTGCATATTTGAGACTTAAAACATGAGGCAATGTGACATATACAGATAGTAATGTGTCTATGAGACTGAAACAAATTACCACACTCATCATCTTTCATGTTTACATTTTCTGAGTAAAACAACTAAAATATTCCAAATAACAACAGGCCTTCAAAGGTATTTTTGGATCACATAAAATTTTAAATCAGTATTCTCTAGTAGACAGATTATAGTCTATAAGTATTTGTGGACCTCATTGATCAGTTGAAGGTTGTTAGAAAAAGTACTGATATATTCTGGAGAAAGAGAATTGTTTCAGTTCTTAGCCTTTTGAATGACACTGCTCCAGCATCTCCTATGGTAACCCCTTGATTATTTCTATTTCACATAGAGAGTTTAGTCTTTTCAAAAATTAAAATTTCATACTCTCAGTAATTTCTTAAGATAAACATCTCTCTCTCTTTCTCTCTCTCTTCTGATTATATCTGAATGTGGACTACTTAAATGCAATAATAAAGGCAGACTGAAAAATAAGGCTAAATTGCAAGTGGAATGTTTTTAAATAAAGGCTCATCTCAGAGTTTGTAATGCCTAACACTAGAGTTTTATAATAGGAATACTCCCTCTGCCAGACATAAAAATTAGAGTCGTCTTTAGAATTGCATATTGATATTAGTTGTGGTAGTTTCAATGCAATTGGCCAAAATAAGTTCATAGAGAGTGGCATTATTAATATGTGTGACATTTATGGGGTAGGGGTGACCTTATTGAATTAAGTATATCACTGTGAAGGTGGGTATAAGGTCTCAAATATGCTCAAACTATGCCCAGAGTCTCAGCCCAATTTCTGTTGTCTGTGAATCAAGATGTGGGACTCTCAGGTATTTCTTCAGCTCCATGTCTACCTACACACCACCATGTCACACCATGATGATAATGAATTGAACCTCTGTAAGTGTAAGCCACCCCAATTAGATATTTATGTTTTGTAAATGTTACCATTTCCATGGTGTCTTGTGATATTTTGTTTGTGCTCTAACTAATAAAGCTTGCCTGAAGATCAGATGGCAGAGTTAGTCACTGGTTAACCATGGAGGTATGGATGTCTATACAGCCAGACCAGGAGTGATAAGGTTGAGCAGAGAGAGGAAAGTAAGGTAAGAAGAGATAGGCCCTCGTCCCTTTTTCAGATAATGAGTTAGCAATGTTAAGAGTTGGCTGTGAATTGCTCCTTTTACCCTCTGATCTTTCAGCATTTCACGGAAATCTGGCTCCAGGGTTTAATAATGAAGACCAGTTAGGGAGGTAAAAGATAGGGTCTCTGGCTGGAGGGACCTACTCTCTAGGCCTTAGCTCCTGGAGGAACATGCTATACCCTATCCCAATCAAGGAAGCCCTGGAGACCTCAAAGCAGCCTCCTCACATCCTGAACCATGCCCCATGGTATCAATGACCACTGGAGCCCTGCCTCCACCCTTACCTGGAGAAGTGAGTGCAAAGCCTCAATGACCTGGGAGCAGCCCCCTCACACCATCAAACATCCCCAATGGCATCTGCAAACAGGAAAGGCTTGGCTCCACCTATATCTGGAGAAGCTTCAGAGCCATATCAGCATATACCAGAGGGATAGGCATGCCTGCACTTGGATAAAGAATGACCGTCTAAGCCACAGGCCCCATCTACACCAAATGGAGGAAGAGGGACCCTCTGAAGTACAGGCCCCACCTGCACCCACTGGAGGAAGAGATGGGCAAATAGCATTATAAAAGCATATTCAATAACATAAGGAGCAATATGGAATGACCAGAAACTAGTGGTTCTACATGACATGAACATCCCAATGCAGATGAAGCAGAAGAAAACAACCTTAAAAATAACTTTATGAAGATGATAGAGGCTCTTAAAGAGGAGATGAAAAATTCCCTTAGAGAGGTAGAAGAAGAAAAAAAAAGGAAGAAATCAACAAATCCCTTAAAGAAATCAAACAAAGTAAAGAGAAAACAAACAGGTGAAGGAAACAGTTCAAGACTTGAACACTGATATAGAGGCAATAAAAAAAAAAACACAAACTGGGGGAATTCTGGAAATGCAAAGTCTAGGTAAATAATAAGAAACTATAGATGCCAACATAACCAACAGAATACAAGAGATGAAAGAGAGAATCTCACATGTTGAAGATATGCTAGAGAAAACAGATTCATTGGTCAAAGAAAATGTTAAATCCAGCAAACACTAGCACAAGCTATCCAGTAAATCTGAGACATCATGTAAAGACCAAACCTAAGACTAATAGTGATAGAGGAAGGAGAAATCCAGTTCAAAGGCACAGATAATATATTCAACAATATCATAGAAAAAAAAACTTTCCAAACCTAAAGAAGGACATGCCTATGAAAATACAAGAAGTTTATAGAACATCAAGTATACTGGACCAAAAAAAGTTCCCTCACCACATAATAATCGAATCACTAAACAAACAGAATAAAGAAAGATCTTCAAAGGAAAAATATCAAGCAACATATAACATATAACAACATATGGCAAACCTGACTTCTCAATGGAACATCTGAAAGCCTGTCCAAAACAGACATTCTGCAGATACTAAGAGACGATGGATGCCAGACCAGACTACTGTACCTAGCAAAGCCTTCAATCACCATAAATGAAGAAAACAAGATATTCTATGATAAAACCAGACTTAAATAACATCATTCTAAAAGTCCAGCCCTACATTAAGTACTAGAAGGAAAGCTCCAACCCAAAGAAACTAGATACACCCACATAAACACATACAAAAGATAATGCCACACCAGCAAAATCCAAAGAAGGAAACACAAACATAATACCACCAGCAAGAGCAAAAACAAAAATGACAGGTAGAAACAATCACATGTCATTAATATTTCTTAATATCCATGGTTTCAATTCACCAATAAAAAGGCACGAGCTAACAGAATGGATAGGGAGACAATATCCATCCTATTGCTGCATACAAAAAAGCATACTTCAACTTCAAAGGCAGATATTAACGGTAACATGACTGGCCTGCCTGTTGGGGTTTATGTCCTGCCCGTTTCCCACAGCCATTTAACCCCAAAGAAATCACACAGAGAGGTCTATATTAGGTTATAAACTGACTGGCCCATTAGCTCAGGCTTCTTATTAGCTTTTGTAACTTATATAGCCCATTATTCTTATCTATGTCAGCCACATGACTCAGTACCTTTCTCAGCGGGGCAGATCACATCTTGCTTCTTCGGTGGTCTGAGCAGGACTGGGGAAATTCCTTCCTTCTTCCCAGAATACTCCTGTTTTATTCCCCACCTCTACTTCCTGTGTGGTTTTCCCGCCTATAATTCCTGCCTGGCTATCAGCCAATCAGTGTTTATTTAAAATATAATTGGCAGAATAGAGATGATGCTCCCACACCAATTAACTTAGAATAAAGGTTTGGGAAAAGATTTTCCAATCAAATGTACCTAATAAGCAAGCCGGTATAGTTAACCTAATATCTAACAAAATGGACTCAAACCAAAATTAATCAAAAGAGATGAAGAAGGACATTTCATATTCATCACAGGAAATAATCCATCCAGATAAAGTCTCAATTCTGAGCATCTATGCCCCAAATACAAAGGCACCCACATTTATTAAAAAAAATACTAAAATTTAAATCACAAATCAAACCACACACACTAATAGTGGGAGACTTCAACTCCTTATTCTCATCACTAGACAAGACTATCAGACAGAAACTTAACAGAGAAATAAAGGAATTAACAGAAGTTATAATTCAAATTGGTTTAACAAACATCTGTAGAACATTCCACCAAAACACAAAAGATTTTACATTTTCCTCAGCACCTCAGGGTAGCTTCTCAAAAATTGACCACATACTCAGTAATAAAGCAAAACTCAAAAGATACAAAAACAATTGGAATAACCAACTGTATCTTATCAGATCACCATGCCTTAAACTTAGAATTCAACAACAACACTAATTGTAGAAATCCCACAAACTCATGAAAATTGAGCAATGCCCAACTGAATCTTGCTTGGGTCAAAGAAGAAATAAAGGAAGAAATTAAAGAATTCCTAGAATTTTATGAAAATGAATACACAATGTACTGAAAATTATAGAAAACTTTGAAAGTAGTGTTGAGGAATTTTCATAGCACTAAATGCCTAATTAAAAACCTGGAGAAATCTCACACTAGTGACTTAACAGCACACCTGAAAACTCTAGGACAAGACGAAATAATCTCACCTGGGTGGAGTACGCCAGGAAATAATCAGTAAAATAGAAACAAAGAAAGTAATACAAATGATCAATGAGACAGAGAGTTGTTTCTTTGAGACAATCAACAAGATAGACAAACCTTTATCCATAGTAACCAAAATCAGAGAAAGAACATGCAAATTAAAGTCAGAAATGAAAATGGGGACATAACAGCAGATACAGAGAAAATTAAGAGAACCATCAGGTCATACATCAAAAACCTGTACTCCACAAAATTAAAAACTTTAAATAGGAAATGGACCTAACACCACTACTCCTCAAATGGTTTCACACAGTAGAAATGGAAAGAACACTGTCAAACTCTTTTTACGAGGTGACAGTTACCCTGGTACCCAAACCACAAGAAGATAAAACTAAGAAAGAGAATTACAGACCAATCTGCCTCATGAACATTGATGCAAAATATTCAATAAAATACAGGCAAATTGAATCCAAGAACACATCAGAAAAATCAAATACCACAACCAAGTTGGCCTCATCACAGAGATGCAGGTATGGTATAACATATAAAAATCCATAAATGTAATCCATTATAAAAATGAAAAAATGCATGATTATCTCATTAGATAAGAAAAATCCAACACCCTTTCATTAAAAAGAACTTGAAGAAATCAGGAAAACAAGGAACATACCTAAATATAATAAAAGCAGTATACAACAAGTTAACAAACAACATCAAATTAAATGGAGAGAAATTCAAAGCAATTCTACTAAAATAAGGAACAACACAAGGCTGTCTACTGTCTCCATGTCTATTTAATAAATTATTTCAATTTCTAACTGTAGCAATAGGACTACAAAAGGATGCTGTGGGATAATACTCTTGTATATTGTAAAGGTTTGTCACTCATAAAGGTTTAATAAAATGCTGGCTGACCAGTAGCAGGTCAGAAAGTATAGGAGAAGCAACCAGACTAGGAGAATTCTGGGAAGAGAAAAGGCATAGTGTCGGTTACCAGCCAGACATAGAAGAAGCAAGATGATAATGCCTTACTAAGAAAAGGTACCAAGCCACCAGGCTAAATAAGATAAGACTTATGGGTTTATAGATTAATTTAAGTTGTAAGGGCCAGTTAAAAATAAGCCTGACATATAATGCAAATGATCATTTTGTAGTCCCACTTCAAATCAGAAAAAAACTGACTTTAGAGTTTGAGTCCAGCAATCTCCTTCTCTAACAAGCATGCTTGGTAAAGTAAAATCCAAAATCTGTCTCATGTCAGAAGAGCCACCTGAAATGGGACTAAAGAAAAACAATACAAAACAAATATAAGGACTCTTTTATTGCCACTAATCTCATAACCCTTTGGTTTTATTTTCACTGTTTAAAGTTTTCCTTAAGGTATAAACATTATCTTAAAATTTATAAGATTAATACATAAATAATTTTAATCTTTTGACATGATATTAATGTTCATATTAATATCAGAGTAGTAGGTTTTTATACTCTGTACTCTGGATGTACATAACAAATATTGATATTTTAACCTCTTTGGAATCTGCTGTATATGACGTGTAAAACGTTTAAATTCCCTGTAGTGGACCAAAACCATGTTTAATAGTGACTTTTGAAGTCTCCAAAAGTAGTCTGGGGCCCAACAACAATGATTTCACCAGGACTGTGATAACGACACAAAGCCAAAAAACATCTAAACATCAGCTTTGGACTGCAAGCTGCTCATGAAAATTGCTAACTGAGATGATCCAGTCTCATAGAGTACTCTCGCCAGGACTTGAGACAAGCTCTATATCTTCCCATGCATACACCAAGACTGGACAATAAATGATATAGCCACCTCTCCCAGGACATGACAATTAACCCAAATTGTTCTTTTTAGGAACCTATAGCGATGCTCTCTTCTCCAGACAGGAGGAAGTAAACCAATGAACAAATGTTCATATTCTCACGAGATAGGGTGGATCATTGTTGGTCCTTCAATGTGGTATGGATATTATTTGTCATCATTAAGTGTGGTTGGTTGCAAGTTGTTATTGGTAATGGGTAGGAAAAAGGTACAACAAAGGAGATTACCTTCAGAATTCTTATTTTAAGCAATCTTATTTTACATAACAATCCCAGTTACCTCCCCCTCCAATTTTCCCACTCCTCCCACCTTCTCCCCATCCTACCCCTCATCCATTCCTTACAGAGGCTGAGGCCTCCCATTGGGAATCAACAAAGTATGTCACCTACTTGAGGTAGGACCAAGGCCCTCCCCCCTGTATCAAAACTGAGCCAAGATATCCCTCCATAGGGAATGGGCTCCAAAGAGCCATTTTATGCTTAGGGATTAATAGTTGTTTCACTGCTAATGGTCCCACCAATTGCCCATGCCTCACAACTGTCACCTCATGGGCTCCATGGAGCCACTTCATGCATTAGGGATAAATACTGGTCCCATACTGGCCTCACAACTGTCACTCTCATTCAGAAGGCCTAGTTCAGTCTTATACTGGTTCCTCAGCTGTCTTTCAAGAGTCAGTGAGCTCTCACTACCTCGAGTCAGTTGTTTCTATAGCTATTCCCATCATGTCTTTTGAAAAGACAAAAAGGGGTATATAGATATGATAGGATAAGTGTAGATTATTGAATCTACTCTTAAAACAAACAAAAAATACCAAAAACAACTACTAATTGTAGTGGTATAATATTTGTATTTGGATAAATAAATCTTGCCTGAAGACCAGAAGCAAAGCTAAAACCACTAGAGGTCAGACAATGGTGGCACAAACCATTAATCCCAGAATTTGGGAAACAGAGTCAGATTGATCTCTGTGAGTTCAAAGACACCCTGGCTACACAAGATCAATGCAGAAACAAATCCAGGTGGTGGTTGCTCACACCTTTAATCATAGTCCTAGGAAGTCGTATGCCCTTAATTCCAGCTCTAGAGGGAATATAAAATGAGAGGAGAGCGAGTCTGTCTGCTTAGTTTATACTTGCCCAACCTTGGTAGAGGTAAGACTTCTCCAGTGGCTTGGCTGTTTTGCTTTTCTAGTTTTCACATTGAACCCCAATTTCTGTTTCTGGGTTTTTATTATTATTCCTGCTATAAATAGTTTAAAATATTTTACCTTGATATGGATCTTTGTTTATTGATACAAAGTTGAGACTGATTCTGTAACAACATACTTAACATGCATTTGTAATCTTGCTCAAGGTATTATACCCGCAAACTCAGTTAAAAATGAAGGGCAAATTACTAGTCCTTGAAATTTATTATTGCAAACTATTTAGGATAATAAGGAAATAGAGGTTAGTTTTTATCACCTATTATATTTGAACTTGTAGTCATGTTCGATATGTTTCAAGATTGAACAGATATATTTTAGATAGGTGGTCTTCAACCACTTCAGAGAGCTGCAAAATATGGCATTTGAAATGTTTTAGTAACATAGGTTCCTTTTTAATGACAATAAGACATGTCAGCTCCCAGTAGCATCAGTCTACTTCAGAAAAGACAAAGGATATTGAAGGAACTACATATAGAGTTTATTTTCATTGTGGCAAAGGTTAGTCACTGGGCAAGAAAGTGTCCTAGCCTTGACTGTTGTCCAAACTGAAAAGCAGGACACAAAAGCAAATGATTGTAAAACATTGTCGAGACAACACAGGAGAGCTCTTAAGAATATCCTCCTTTACAGAAAAGTCTGCTGGATATACTAGACCTGTAGGCCGAAGGTGAATGCTCCAACATTGCAGAGGAAATTTGAGTCACTGTACAGGTAGCGAGTAGTTTCTGTCATTTCTCAAATCTTTTGAAGTCGCTTGCTCGTGCTTCCTGCTTATTCAGGTAACATTATTTCCTTCTTGGGTCTCTGATGGAATTGAAGAATTTATAGTTATAGTTATAGTTTTAGTTTAGCTATAGTTTTATATATGTGTCTCTCTGTGTGTGTGTAGTTATATATAGTTATAATTTTTCTTGTTACCAGATTCAGAAAAAAATTCACTATAGAGATCTCAGATTTATAATGTTGAGAGACATTTTTAGGATATTTTTGTAATGCAAGTTAGAATAGATATTAGGTAAAACCTTTTGGACTCATCTATATAGAATAGATATGGAATATTTTCCCTGAATTTGTCAGTTGCTATTAGATATTGTTTATGTATTTATTTCCTATGTTATTGTGTACAGTTTTTCTCATATTAGTTATAACCTTCTTTATTATTTCAGACAAAAAAGGAAAATGTGGTGATGTTTTGTTTATAATCTAGCAAATAAAGTGTATCAGAAGATCAGAGAGCAGAGCTATCCACTAGTTACCCATGGAGTTCTGGAGTTCTTTATAGACAGACAAGAAATATTATGGTTGGTTAGAGAAAATATTGTAATGCAGGAGGAGACAGGTACTCAGCCCTTTTTTTGACTGAGGACTTAGTAAGTTAAGAGTTGGTTGTGGCTTGCTTTTTTGATTCTCTGATCGTTTGGTATTTACCCCCCAAACCTGGCTCTGGATTTTTATTATTAAGACCAAGTAGGATTCATGCTATAGTACCTTTTCACAGCAATAGAAACCCTAACTAGTTTTCATCCATTGAAATATAAACTGGTTAGGTTTTCTGTATGACATTTCTATTTGAAAGTTATTTATAATAATGTTTTAATAAAAATAAAATATAAATTCTTGGAATTATTGATATTTCTTTTATATTGAAATAATAAATGAATCCATCATGCCCTTTCAGCACACTATAAAGTTCAACTAAATGTATTCATGTCTTATTCTTGCTTGTTCTAACTTTGTCTTACATGTTCATTGCAAGAGATTATTATATATATTATTATATAACACTTGCCACTTATTATTATTAATATTATTGTTTATATTGAATTGTTTTTCCATAATATTGTGTTTGATTAAGAACAAAGAATATATAACACAAGGGTAATGTATTACATCTGCAGTATTTTATAATTTTTCTAATTTGAACAACTATTATAAGTTATTATAAGAGTACACAATGGAGTTTGATTGCTCCTGTCCTCATGATGCAATATGTAATATCCAAATGTGTTTAAATTTTTCTTTAACCTCTAAGTTTGAAGCAATCATATTGGTAGGCAAGTAGCAACTGCTGTCTAAATCAGATATGTATGTGAAATAAGGATATTTCACATTGCAGTCAGGGGAACCAGCTATTTATGTTAATGTTTCAATTTTTATCAAAATTGGTCCCTTTTAAAAATGATTTTAGTCAACTCACCTAACATATTAACATCAAATATATGAAGGGCATGTGTCTCTTAGGAAACCAGTAATAACTCTGTCCCTATATAACACTCTATTTCAACACAAAGATTTGATGGGCTGGAGTGTCTAAAATGTTGGTTGCAGATAGAGAAGTCCCATTTTAATTATTTGGTAATGACTTCATCTCAAAGTTTGAAGTAGAACTTTTATAACTTATTGCAGTCTCTTTCACCTCTTACATATTAATTGAAATTATTTTTTTCTTACTTGTCTTTAAGCATATACAAGAACATTTAAAGTCCTTAAGCACAGCACAAGCTCAATTGTAATGTCATGTCACAGTTACTGAGGGATGCACTAGTGAAATAATGTAGCTAATAAGAACACTACATCATAAAATCCATAAAGATTTAAATCAACTAGAAATTGCCATATTTCTCTCAATGTTCTTTAATGATCAGAGGTAATTGTGATGACTTGCTCTTTGTAAAGTTAAGAATCCTATTTTCTATGGAATGGTCTGGAATGGATTCAGAGGGACATTATATTAGCCATGTACATTGGGATTTTCCTGTATAGGACAATGGAACCATTAAAATTCAGGAGACTGAAATTTGGAGCTATCAAATATCATTTATTGGGCTTCCAAGTTCTGATCTATTTGATATAGACAAATTTTCTTCATTTTTCTATATTATACTACTCTAAATCCCATTTGGTTCATAATCTCAATATTTCTTCGAAAGGGTCTATGTCTATTTCAAAATTACAAGAAAATTTCTTAAATACAACATGTGTATGTTGTTATGGTTGTTATTTTGGTTGTTGTTGAGTAAGTATACCCATTGTGTGCATATATGGAGAAAAGAAGCTGATCTCTGCTACTTATAACTCTTCCACCAGTTTAGTTTTGAAATGATATGTCCAACTAGATGTAGAACTCACCAGTTGTATACAATGAGTGGCCAATAAGTCTTTGGGGATCCTTTTGGCCCTCTTTACCAAATTAGGATTGTACATCCTGTCTTAGTTAGGGTTACTATTGCTATGATGGGACAAGACTAAAATAAAGTATGGTAAAAGGTAGTTTATTTGGCTTATATACTTCTATACCAGAGTCTATCATTGACGAAAATGAGATCACAAACTCAAACAGTACAGGATCCTGGTAGCAGGCACTCATAAAGAGGCTATGCATAATTGTTACCTCTTTGGTCCCTCAGTCTTGTTCAGTCTGCTTAGTTATAGTACCTAGGACCACCAGCCCATTGTAGCCCTATCCATAATGGACTGATCCCTCCCACATTAACCACTAATTAAGAAACTTCTCTACAGGTTTGACTACAGCCAGACCTTATGGAGGCATTTTCTGAATTGATACTCCCTCCTCTCCAATGACTAACTTTTGTCAAGTTTACAGACATCGAATCAGCACAGATGCCATGTCTTTATTTTGAGTGTGTCTATGTCTGTGTGTGTGCTTAAAATGAGCCATCTCTAGTAACCCTAACACAATTATGAATGGAATAAAATTTTGTTCCAATTTTTTCTGTATACAAAACAATTATTTTCAAAATTCGGTACTTTAATGATTTTAGCATTATCTAGGATGTGAAAAAAATCTTGTGCTACACATAATTGTGTTTTTTAAAGTCATTTACATTAGAAAGAATACATTTTACTCCATAGCAGTCTATCTTTTGTACATTATTGTTTATGATTAAAGGAGTATTGTTTTGGCTATTTGGATATTCAGTGGTAATTTATCAAATTCTGTCTTCTATGTATTGCATTTATTATAATTTCAAATTTTTATTCATTATATTTAGAAAAAACCATTACTTCTCTATTAATATTTTTAATTACCTTATCATCAAAAGGTAAGTGAACATTTAGCTGTATCTTTATGGGAATTTCAAAAAACAATTAACATTTGTTATCAAGAGAATTTTACGAGGGAGTTGTCAACAGTTTGAGATCACTAAATGTTTTAAGGTCCAAAAGAAAATTTAAGCTTAGAAAAACAATCTTTCCCAGAGTTTCTCTTCACTTTTTCTCACTTTCCTTGAATAGTCTTCCTCTGGCCTTGAATGACAAAATTAATGGCTCAGGACATTAGACTTTTGAACTTTCACTATGTCGCCACTGTTCTTTTGACTCAACATCTCAATTTTTGAATCAACAACACATTAAAGATTCTTGAGTCTTCACCTCTCAGAGCTGTGGATATCATTGGTTAATAAGGGAACTGCTTTGGGCTTATAGCAGAGCTATAGGGGAACAAAGCTAGGTGGGGAAAACTAAAACAAATACTGGGAAAAAGGAGGCACAGTCAGAGAGAAGCCATGGAGCTGCCGCCAGTGACAGATGTGCTGAAACTCTGATGGTAGACCACTACCTGTTGGTGATGCACACATTAAAGGAGATAGGTTAAAATAAGATGTAAGAGTTAGCCAATAAGAAGCCCAAGCAGTGATTCAAATAATATGGTTTCTGTGTGGTTATTTTTGGGGCTAAGTGGCTTCCTTCAACAGCCATCCATGAAAAAAAAAAAAGATTCACTTAAGCTTCACTTGAGTAATCTATCTGGCATTAACTGTTGATTAAAAAGTTTATACACTGTATTCTATTATATTTCTTTTCCATGATAAGCAATGAGCAGCCCATTGAGAGATAACCTGATATGTACCATATTAAAATTATATTCCAAATTAAAACTTCTTTATTTTTATTGGTACATATTGAAATAGTGCAACATATTTAAATTTTTTCAAAAATGATACTACTGCTTGAGTTCTATTTTGTAAAAATTATTATAATTACAGTTATTCTTAAAAATTAAGTTGAGAAAAAGTAATTTCCCTATTTCTGCTATGCCTCTTTATTTCAAGGTTTTAAAATGGTGGTCCATCATTTTGTCAGATATTATATTTCCTAAATTAGTAGATTTGGGAGAAGATAATGCATGTGTGGCATGAGATATGTAGCATTTTTCCATATATTTCTCAATGCTTCTGTGTCTCTAAAACAAAGTAAACCCCTAAGAGATCAGAAGGAACAAAATAACAGATGAAACAAGAAAAAAACTGTCTGAATTTTTCATTGCTGTGACCATGTACTTCAGAGAAAAAATTTATTTAGATTGTTCAAGGGGCTGTGTGCATTTGATATGTATTTTTATGCATGAAATTATCAAGTATCAAGAGAAATACTTAAAGGCCTAAGGTATCCTGATGTTAAAAGTAGGTTATAAACACTAGGGGTAAAGAAGTAGTACAATGCCTTTACAAAAAATAGACAGGTGTGTGTAGCAAAAATGTGAGAGCACAAAATTAGACAGGTTTCTTTACCCTGAGAATAGATGCTGATATTTGGGGTTTGAATTGTAAATGGAGACTACAACTGGCAAAGATGTAACAGTATAGTGCTATATAAGGCTAGAACCCTTGTAAATCTATTTTTGGAAAGGGCACAGCTCAAGTAAACACTACAATAAATATAGCTTCAATGATTAATTTGCACTTAGAAGCATAGTCCAAAATATTAAGAATATTGTTATATGATAATACAATAGAATCTTTATAAATTGTATACATATACATTTTAATCAGTGTTATGAATTAGAATTATATATTTATTTGTTTATAAACATATTAGAAAGAGGGTATTTCCTATTTTGGATGACATTGGTTGTATCCTAATTATTCTAGGTATTAAATATTTTAATCTTCCTCTTGTTATTTCAGATTGTTACTTATATATACAAATAAATGTGCCTCATTTATGAGGATTCATGTACTCATTTCATGAAATGTTAAGTTTTTAAATAAATATGGATCAATATTTTTATTTAAATATTTTCATTACTTAAAATAAAACCTAAGGTATAAGTATTTTAATATAATTCACTTTTTCAATTATAATCCATCACTTGTGGAATCAAGATATGTGCACAGGAAGTTTACATGTAACATTTCGTTATTTTTATTTTGTGTGTGTGAATGTATGGAGATGTGCTTATAACACAATGTATGTCAGAGGACAATTACATGGATTTGGTTCTTTCCACATGTACTTGAGTTCATCTGTGGTCCCCATGCTGCAATTATCTGACATCATGAGCTTTTACCTGTTGTTGTATCTCATGTGCCTTCTGCACATTATTTTATTTAATTCAATTGACCTTAGTAAAATGTTGAAAATTAAAAATAACTGACTGAGTGAATCATTGCTAAAAATATTTACAAATTTTGTTAGTATTGTTTAGTAATGAAAAATGTAAAATCTGTGACTTCCATTTTAGAAATAAGAAAATGTGGGCTGGAGAGATGGCTGAGAGGTTAAGAGCATTGCCTGCTCTTCCTAAGGTCCTGAGTTCAATTTCCAGCAACCATGTGGTGGCTCACAACCATCTGTAATGAAATCTGGTGCCCTCTTCTGGCCTGCAGGCATACATGCAGACAGAATACTGAGAATACTGTATACATAAGAAATAAATAAATCTTTAAAAAAAAAAAAGAAATAAGAAAATGTGTCCTAGGCCGTTTATGTTGTATGACCTACATCAGGGATTCAGTGACAGAACTGAGGCTTGGAACTACGCAACTTAGCTTCAGCAGATGGACTGATCATGACTACTGTAGTTTGCATTTAGGTTGTCTGGCCCTTCAATTGTAATACTTGAACGTGATTGTAAAGAAATTCCCACATTTGTCATCAAAGGATTTTTTTTTAAAGATTAGCTTAAGGATTTTAGGGTCAATTACTTCTGTGAACATTCTAAATGTCCAGATTATTTGGAATTAATTTTAAAAAGAATTAAACAAAATATGCTGAGATATTATTAGAGTATTTCTAAGAATTTTGTTTCAAAGAGATTGCAGGAACTCTGCTGTGTTGTGACATGTTAACCCATTAAGGAAGAATAGTGAAGGGTTGGCTGGTAGCCTGATGGACTATAAGTACGTTTGGGATTGTGAGGAAATGAGTTCAAAGGTCTTGCCTTCACATTCTGAGAGGAAACCAAAGAAAACAGAAATAGTTTATATTGCTTCAGTAGTTTTTCATACTCTCTTGGTCAACAATTCAAAGGTAAATGTCTATGCCTGTTAATATATAACTCTGGTTGGTAGTGGGGATAATGTTAATATATAATGAGAGAACATGGTGCATTTATTTTTGGGGGTCTAGATTTTCTCATTCAGTATTATATTAATCTTTTTGCCTGCATATCTCTATGATTTAATTTTCTTAACTACTGATTTTAATTTCTCTTTATATATGTACCAGAATTTCATATCCATTAATCAGTCAGAAAATTTATAGACCAGTTCAACTTCTTGACTATTGTGAATAAAGCTTTAAGGAAGTAGATAGGCAAGATACTCTATAGAAGTATATAGAGTATATTGAGGATATGCCTTAGTGATGTGGGATTTCCCCTCTGTATGCTGTAATTACCATTGATTAATAAAGAGCTGCTTTAAGCCTATAGCAGAGCAGGGCAGAACAGAGGTAGGTGGGGATAACTAAGCTGGTAAACATTATCCATGTGGTGACACACAAATTAATAGAAATGGTTAAATTAAGACATAGAGTTAGCCAATAAGAATCTAGAGCTAATGGACCAAGTTTTAAATAATACAGTTTCTGTGTGATTATTTCGAGGCTGAGTAGCCAGGAACCAACAAATGACCTCCTTACCACACCTTAGTGGGGAAACTTTTGTTCATATCATATATTTACCTTTGTGTGAATTCTTCACAATGAAGACACCACGCACAAGGACATAGGACTTGGAGTACGCAGAACAAATCTAGAGGCCTCTTTCTTCATATCTAGTTTGCTGGTATTCATTGATTTAAAGGAACCTGAGTAATATATTGAATTAGTAACAGTTGAGTGAGAGATAAATTGCTTAAAATGATTTTCAAGTTTTGTAGGGCTATCTAGTACTGAAAACCATAAAATGTTTACCTTTCTAAATCAACATTGCTAGTCTCCTTCCTAAAAAATGCTATCCACATCTATGACTCTTTTGTCAAGATGTCTCTAATATATAGGACTGTCACTTTTATCTTGGTGTAATCAAAAAATATGTGACTGGGTTTAAGACACTCAATAAGTATTCTTGGTACTTAACCAACACTAGCCTATTCAAAATGGCTTGTTGAGGTCATAGATCATAAAAGAACCAACTAAAGACATTTTTCATAGCTAGCTTCAAGTTCTGTCCTAAATATGTATCCTGTATTCACAGATAAATATAGATCTTATCCCTTGTCAAAGAAACTTCTCTTGTCAACAGATAGGAACTGTAAGAGAAACCTACAGATGTCAAGAAGCAGGAAATAAGTAACCACAGAATGTACAACTGCATACCTTTCTCTCATCCCCGTCTTTGTTTGTATGAGTATAGTAATAGAAATTAAGGAATAGGTCACAGATTTGAGATGGAATGAAGCCCTAAGAGGAGTTTTTGAAGGAGAAGGGGGAATTCAAATGTCATAAATATAGTAATCAAATATGAAACACTTAAAAGTTAAAAAAAGGAAATCAATCCTTGTAAAATGAAGTTTGTTAATTGGATTGGGTCTTTGAGGGGGTATTTTAGAGTTTTAATCTTCTTTGCTCTGATTCACAGACATCATGCATGCTTCACTAAATTATCTGCATTGCCATAGACCTCAGAGCAATGATGGGAATAATACCAGGGTTTGAAATCTCTGAAACAGATAAGATAACCCTTTCTGCTTCACGTTTACTAGGTTAGGAATTATATTGTAAAAGATATAAATTTTGCTAACACAAATATGTATGTTATTTTCTTCAATATCAGACATATGCCAAACAATATTAAAATGAAAAAAAAACCCACAAAATCAGAGATAGAATAATCTTTTAAATGCCTAACTAGTGAGATGTCATAATCCTGTATCTCACTTTCTAACTTGATTCAAGATATATATTAGACATGGTTAAGAAAATGTCTCTGTATACTTCCACACTGATAGCTACTAATAAGGCTCAGTGTGTCTTCATGAGACTAACTCTATGTGCTTGACTTGCTTAGTACTTCCATGTTATGTTTTAGCACATTTTTAAAATTTTGTTTGAAACAATAGTAAAATAAGATTAATTGTAATAAACTTCATCTGAAAGTCTCTCTATAATTATACCACAAATAATAAAATACTTTTATAATTTATCATCAAAACAATAATGCTGCAAAATGTGATGTTTTCACTAGTAAATTATGTAATATGTCTTCATCTTTACTTTGTTTCTGAGCTACAGTTTTCCTATGACACAAAATGAGTAATATTTTTCTAATATTACTTTAAATATTTATATTATAATTAAGTGCAAGACTAGCACATTGTAAGCATTCAATTAATGTACCTACAGCTACAAATTTATCATGCAATATAAATATCACTTATATTATGGCAAAGAAATTGAAAGTTAATATTTTTTTCTAAAAAATCTATTGTTAATATGAGCACAAAATATAGAACATTCTTGTTACAGTGTCAATTTATGTATATATTTCAAAACAAAGCATCACCTTAAGTGATTAAATCAGTAAGATAAACTTGTACATGACGTTGAAAAATATATCTAATTCCTACTGTTATTTCTTACATTGTTTTTGCAATTGAAATTTTATTTAGAAATAACCTCTAAATATATAAAAATGTTTAGTATCAAATTCATCTTGAATCATAAAAGCAGTTTATTCTTTAAGTGTTCAATAACCTTAACTGCTGCCACCCTGCCCTAGACTTTTAAATCAATACTAGAAATGAATCAGGCTGCAAGGGATTCATCTACCACAAGCTTCCTTCTAAATCTAGACAACATAAGAAGAACTATGTTATACAGAACTGGAAAAGTGTCATGTAACATTGATTTACTATGTTACTGACAGCACTGGAAAAACAAATCAAACTACCCAAGAAATATCAAAAAATGCATTCAACAAATGTTGTCCTTAGGATAACATCATTAGCCCTGGGTAATACCTGAAGGCACAAAACTTTATTGAATGGCAGTCATGAACCCTTTCCAATGATTTGACCTCTTGTCTCTTTTAAACTAGTTTTGAAAAATTGAGTAAAAAAAGTTGTTCACACAACACACACACACTATTGAAAATAACTGACCCTATTTTTATTTGATAAAATATAATTGAGTCAATGAATGACACAAACATAATAGAAAAATTACTTTAATGGAAGGCAGTCCATGTGACTTGAATAAGACATCATGTTTTGCAGTACTATGAATAAAACAATGGTCTTGTATATTCTACATAAGAAACATACCACTGAGCTATATTCCCATAGTGATTAAAGTCCTAATCTTAATCTAGGAAATCAGTCAAATAATAAATATTTATATCATGTGATGCAAAATTAAAATGTTTATTTAAAATTTGAGTTAATAAATACACTAATATTTACTTAAAATTAACAAAATCATATTATAATTTACAACAACTATAATATTGGTGTCTATTCATATTAATTTTAGCAGAAAAGACACCACTTATTTTCTCCTTGAATCATATAATAATTTTGAAAAATGTTTTACTATAACTTTTTAACATTACTCTCCATTATCAGTAAAACATTAATTTAATTCAAATATTATTATGTTACACATATTTTTATCTAATAGTATTTTTTTAGTTATTCATAGCTTTAATATGCATTGTGTAATTAAACTAGATGGGAACATAATATAATAATTAATTATAACTTATTCTACTATTATCCTATAGTAGATTTGAAATTTGAATTTTCTAACTAAGAAGTGAGAAAATTCTTGCCCCAAATTTAAAGCAAATGGGATTTAACTCAAATATTTTTGTTATAAAGAAGACCTCTATTATCATCATTTGATACATGGTATAACTACCATGGTAAATTTATAAATATTCATTTTTAAAATGTTTAAACATTAAAAACCAGATAGTCTTTGCCTCCATATTACCCTTCTCTTTATTATAACTTCTAATGATGAAGTCATGGCTATGATTGCTGGTTTCTTCTAATGACTTATGACCTCACTGTTTCATACAAAAATGATTAAATGCAGTGTGCATTTATAAACTTCTTGACAACTTGGATAAGAATAGCTGGCCTGATGATACATTAATTTCCAAGCTTTGAAAGAAAAATTTCACAGTCCTGCATGAGAAAGTATGGATATTGGCCCCTTTTCAGTGACTAGGATCATGTAAGCAGGTATGATGCTCAGTTTAAACTGTGATTTATCATTCTGTCAATACACTACATCAGAGTTTGAGCCAAACAAATAAGAGCCGTGGTTGAAGGCCATGGTTCAAGGAAGCCAAGTAACAAGGAACCCAAGCATATGCAGTGCTAATTTAACTGTTTTAAGCTATAACTCAGCCTATACTTCAGATACATTTCCAAATAACTACTATTTGCATAGCTAGAACAACTGTTTTACCCACCTTAAGTCAGATATTGAGTGCTTTTAAGAAAATGTTCACCCCAAAATAATTGTCAGTTATATTTTTACAAAATATAGATAGAACAAAGGTGTCCTGCTAAAAATGGTGAATGGAAATCATATTTTCTAAAAATATTTTAGATACTAAAGGACTATAAATGCATGCTCTAATAACATAAATATAGCAAAATATTTATTACTAAATAATGTTATGCCATGGAGAGAAATATATTTTAAAAGCCAGATGTATAATAATTCAAATATTAGAAATGTAGATGTATAAAAATTAAAATAAGCATTTGTTTTGTAATAAAAGTACCAATTATTTTAAATTTAGCTAGCAAAATTGAAATAAAGCTATAGTTATTTGCATTAAAATGTGTATCTGAGTGCATATGTTTGTTTTTGTGTGTGTGTGTGTGTATGTGTGTGTAGAGTTTTGTCATATATCCTTTGTATGTATATAGGGACTACAGGTGTGTGCATTTTACACATGGATGCCAAAAGAGTATCTATAATATGTTGACAAAACTTTCTATTCCACCCTCTCCCACAGCCATTCAGTTCCAAAGAAGCACACTGAGGCTTATATTAATTATAAACCGGCCTATTATTCAGGATTATTAGTAACTAGCTCTTACAATGTAAATAGATAAATTCTTATCTATCTTTAGCCATATTGTATGGTACCTTTTCTCAGTAAGGTATTTTCATCTTCCTTCCCCTGTGTCTGTGTTGCAACTGACTTTCCTCTTCCTAGAAATTTCTTAGTCCAGTTGATAATTCTTGCCTGGCTGTTGGCCAACAGTGTTTTATTAAAACAATATGAGTGACAAATCTTTACAATATACAAGCACTTTATCCCACAGAAAGTATGTCTTATTTCATGGAACGTGAGTTACAGGTGGTGTGAACCACCATTCACAATTTAGGTGCTTGAAACCTAAACTGAGTCTTCTAGAAGGACTGGGGACAGCTTGGGGGAGTGGGAGGGTGAAGATGGAGGAAAGGTGGACATTGGAGAAGGGAATAAGATATCTACATTAAGGGAGTCATTTTAGGATTGGCAAGAGTCTTGGCCCTGGAGGAGATCCCAGGTGTCCACGGGCATGTCCCCAGCTAGGTATTCAGGCAGCAGAGGAGAGGGTGCCGGAACTAGCTTTGTCCCATAGTCACATTGATGAATATCTTGATCACCATTATAGAAATTTCATCTGATGAATGGAGATAGAGACAGAGACCCACATTCACATCAGACCAATGGACTGAGCTCCCCAGGTGCAGTTGAAGAGCAGAAGGTGGGAGAAGATGAGTAAGGAAGTTAGGACTGTGAGGGGCTGGTCCACCCACTGAGACAGTGTGCCTGAACTAATGGGAGCGCACCAATCCATCTGGACCGGGACTGAATGAGCATATGATCAAACCAGACTCTCTGAATGTGGCGGCGAATGGGGGCTGACGGAGAAGCCATCAACAATGACACCAGGACCTATCTCTTCTGCATGTATTATCTTTTTGGGAACCGAGTCTTTTTGGATGCACACCTTCCTAGGCCAGGAGGGAGGGGGGTGGGCCTTGGACTTCCAACAGGGCAGGGCACCATGCCCTCTTTTAAGGAAGAAGGAGGAAGGGGGAGGAGTGGGGAATAGTGGGAGGGGACCGGGAGAAAGGGAAGAAATGTAAAAATTTTATTTATTTAATTATGTTTTTGAATGGAAAAAAATAAAAGAATACGAAAAAAAAAGAACTGTAAATTCTCTTAAGCACTTAGCTATCTCTCTAGACATTTATTATTTTAATTTGTCTTACATCCTATGATCTCATAGAATGATAATTTTGTCAAAATACAGATATTAAATTTTAAATATTATGTACATTTTAAATTATTTTAGGTGATGAATCAAATTGATTCAAATTGAAAAGAGAAATTGATAACATACTAAAAATATTTTAAACATATAAATTTGTCCTGATTCATATTTACTATTAAATATAGTGTCATACAAAATGGTAACTAGAGCATTTTTATTTCCAAATTTATATTTAGTCTCAATTACAATCATTTTAATCTTATACACACTAAACAGAACAGAATAGGCATGAGTTTTTATTTTTCCACACCTGTCATTTGAAATCAATATTTGTCTAACACAAACCATATTAATTGTTCAATACTACATGACTCTTACTTGTCCCAGGAATACAAAGTCTTCATGACCTCTGTAGAAGTTGAAGGTCAGCATGTGAGGAAACATATATCCGGGTCCAGGAGGTACATAAAAAACATTCTAGAAAGGAATTATTTTAGCTTCTGGCTAAATTCAGCGAGATGTCACAGTCCAGATGAATAAAGTTAAGAAAGCAGGATGAATGTCAAACGTTGTATGCCAAAGAGCAGCTTGTTTTTAGAGGATGCTTAAGGCCATTTTGTTCAGAGATTTTGTTGAAGAAACATTTTGCAAGTGTAAGTCTGCAAAGCACACAAATATCATTTTTAGGGAGTTTCAGACATTTAACTGTAAGAAATAGCTGATTTAGTCTTCATTCTAGAAAACAATCTGGTTGTTATTGTTTGTCAAAAATTGTTTAATAGACAAGTTATTAAATTTATAGCTTATTATGTATATAAAACCAAAGGCATAAGATACATTTTAAAATATATTATTTATTTTATATCTTTCTCTCCTCTCTCTCTCTCTCTCTCTCCCTCTCTCTCTCTCTTTCTGTGTGTGTGTGTGTGTGTGTGTGTGTGTTTTATGAGGGACATGTAACGTTCTGGTTGGAGGACCATGGCTACAATGGATTTTCTTCAACTTCGTGAGCAATATTTTGCTCAATAAGTGATTACTTTTGTTCTTATATTGCATAAAATAGTGCAATTTGTGCATCTATACCTTGATACCTATCTCTGTTCTTCTTAGTACCTCTTTAATGAGAAAACATACCTGTCAGAATAGTGTTGTTTCCTAATAAGTCTTTAAATATATAATTACTTAACTAATTATATTTACAAGGAGTTGAAATTCATGATCATAGGATAAATGAAATAAGTATATATGCAAAACATTAACATCTTATCTATTCATAGGAAAGGTACATGAATTCAAATTTTAAGTCAGTTTGCAGATATTTATTCTCAGGGGACTAGAGACAGTTTAACAGTAGAAAATTAAGCAACTCATGTGAATAAAACTTTAATGTAGAACTTTTTTTCCTAAATGTAATTGTCTATATACAATGAAGCAAAAAAATTAAGACAACATATAAGGAACAATAGCCCTGAAGAAAACCCTTCTGTTCCTTTCCCCAAATCTACTGTCAATAGCTTTCTCCCTCCATCAGAAAATTTGAATTGGCTTTATTTTTTACAATTCTTGTGCAGACAGCCATAGTTCCTATTAGATTGTGAGTAAACTGTTCTTCTCTTATCAAATAGGCAATTTCACAGCAGTCTTACTAAACTTCTAACTGCTATGAAATTTTCGTGTCATCATTGGTGAAATTTCTTGTGTGTTTGTGGGAAGACATGTAGTATAATATAGAAGTAACATTCAAAACCAAGCTTTACTTTAAGCAGCTTAAAGTGAAATTCAATGTTATAATTTATAAACGTATGTATATTAAAGATAATATATATTATCTTTCAACTTATGTTTCATCATTTTGATTTTCCTAACTTAAATTTGAAACTGAAATTTTAGCATTTAATATTACTTATTTGCAGAGTATCAAATTTTTCCGTATTCAGAACACTTTCTTTAAATTCTCCATTAAAGTTCAGTCATTAATTGACAAGATTCTTTGTGTTATAAATTCAAAAGTAATAAATGTTATCATAAATTCATTTATATAACACTGTAAACTCTTTGCATAAGGAACGTTAAGCTTTAAGTGAACTACCATCCATCTCTCCAGGAGAAAAATAAAACATTGAATACTTCTCAGGTCACATAAACAAACAGTATTTGAAAAATTGAGGGATTAAAATATATTTGAAACACATTAAAAGTTGCTTTTGAGCAAGAAATAGAAAGAAATCTTGTGTCAAGAAAATGAACCTAAGAATGATGTCAGTAATAGAAGCATCGTCACTTCCGGGAGCAGTAAATAGGATTTGGTGACTGGAGTTTTCACCAAGGAAGGATCAGAGGAGATTTACTAAACACACACACACACAAACACACACACACACACACACACACACACACACACACACACACACACACACAGTGACAAAAATTACACAAATTATGTTATGAAAACCCTGTTTACATAAATACAATTTATTTGTAAATAAATAATGGCATAGGATCAAACAGATTTTAATTGACCCAAACAATCTTTGATAAAGAATTAGATCAAATGAAAATTTTATAGGGTCCATTAGGAAATATAATTAAGTGAATAAAAAGCTTTTATAAAGATATTAAACAATATTCAAAAGTTCAACTCCCTAATTAGAAAAATGGCCTCACTAAATTTGTACCATGCATATAATGTATGGATGAAGTATTACTTTAATTTAAAAGAAAAAATTACAATGTAGAAATAGAACTATCGAAGATGTAGTGAAAAAAAAGTAAAAATTATGCTATATTTAGGATAAAAAGTGATAGGTTAAAAATAATGCATATTAACACAAAATTACAAATTTATAAGTTTAGACAGTGAAAAATTTATATAAAGGAATAACAAGCTAAAATTGGACAAAGAAGATTAAAATGAAAGTATATTGATGAATTAATTAAACACTTTAATTTCCAAAGAAGGAATCCAAAAGTAAATATTTAAAGGTGGTTTAAGAAAACACTAAAACATTAGCAACAATTTTAGAATGCTTGTGGCATTATAACTAAATAGAAGAATATAATCAAAAGATATTCTACTCTTTTATGAATTCCTTCAAAATTAATGAGGTATAAATAAAAATGAAAGTATAGTAGGTTATTATTATTGTTGTAATTACTATTGTAAAAATCAAAGCATTTGTTTTAAGAATACTAATTTCACTTTTACAGAAGTATTCTAATAAATAACATGCACTTAAGATTATGATATGCATTTTTATTGATGTTCAAATATGAAAGCAAAAATATTTCAATGACAAACTGGAATATATGAATTATATGAATTTATTATGTGATTTACTAATTGGTAAGCTTTGACAAATTGTTATATTCATAGGAAATAATTATAAATATTAATAGGAAATATTAGAGATATTGTACCATAAAACTAAGCAAGAAAAAGATATGCACAGTAAGGTGAGGGAAGTCAGTTTAGATGCCATAAATCAATAATCACAGCCTAATAAAAAAATAGCCATAACCTACCAGTAAACTCAGTGGTTTGAACTCTGATTCTAGTTGCTGCTGGAGATTTTCATTTCTCTTTCCATTTGAGAAAAAAATATAAGCTACAAATTCTAAAACCACTGTTTTCCTGATGCCTTGTTGTTTATTTTCTCTCAGCTCATTTGTATCCCTTTGTTTGATCTAACTAGTGTTTCTAAAATAAAAAAAATTCAATCTCATTGTACATTAAGTCAAAGTATTTTCAAAAGTCAGTTGTTTGTTTACAAATATTTAGTATTTCATATGGTGGTTATCCCACTTTAAATATGGCTATTGCATTGATGCTGATATTATTAGTAAGTAGTAGGAATTTCTTCAGAGTTACTTATAGTTTCAAGTAATAAAGAACCAGAAAAAAGAGATTGTATAGCAATTGCATATTATATTTAAGGAAAATGTTTTTGAATAAGAATTTTAGAGAAACAGTGTTTTTCTCTTATGAATGACTTAATTTTTTCCATTTGAGTTTTTGTCACTATTCATGTTGAATAAAATTATTGTCCAAAGCAACAAGGTTTACACGGAAACAAATTATAACACTGAATTAGATGACTGCTACTTTGAGTAGAAATTCATAATAAAGAGTGTTTCCGATCTAAATTAGATAATATCTTTACAGTTGAAGTTTAAAAAAAAGCTGAAAATGTTCACATCTGCCACCAGAGGTCAGCTCTAGTTTTGCATACACAAAATCGATGGGTAGGCTACTGTATTGAACTTATTGAAGAACCTACGATTGTTTATGGTCTTTTTGTTTTCTTGAGTACTCAGACTAATCACCTATTTACTTTTCTTTAAAGACATGAATTTCTCTTAGGGAAATTGTCTAATACCAAAGAAATGTCTACTCTGTGAAATTATTTGTCATTGACTGTGATGACAGAAACAGCGTGGAACTGGGAAGAACTATCAAGGAAAACTGGCAGTCATCGTCTTTCGAACTTTAATGATAGCAGTTAATACTGATGAAGATTTTTATGATTCTGTAGCCCTATAAAAAGACAATTCAAGAAATGATTGGTATATTTCTAGTATAAAACATGGTTAACCACAGTAACTGCTATAATAATTCAAATAATTGGTTAAAGAAACCATTATAACCACTCTTTATTCCATATTCTCATACTAGATTGTTAATGTTTAGAATCTGAGAGAGAAGTTTTTAGATATTTTGCTTCAAAATATAATTGTTTTTCATAAACATATTAATGAAGAATATTTGTCCATTTAATATAAATGGCTAGTCTTCAAATAGAATTTTAGAGCTTCCAGATATAGAAATCCAAAGTAATTCATCAAACAACCTTATTTTGAAATTTCTAAAGAATGGGTTTGTGGAAAATCTTCATGTCATGGCTCATGGTACACATTTTCTATCATCTCACATAATCACACCAGCAAACCACAGTTTTATAAATTAACTCTGTGCAGATTAACAACACATCTTCAGTTCTGCAAATTAACCCAAGTTCTCGGTTTCAAACTCTGTCACCTATAGAAAATTGCTTTGAAATACTTAGGTGCCTCTATAAACAAGGGGCAATTTTAGTCTCTTTACATCTTCTTTCAATTCTTATTTGCTTTGAATTTAACATTTCACTAGGTAACATAATCATTTTATTAGCAAAATAAGATTATTAACAGTATGGTAATGTTAATTGCATCTGTACAAAGCTAGATTTTAAGCAAACATTTTAGAAAAGCTTAGTGTACTTCTAACATAGAATGAACATATAAAATATCATTCTAAAAAGTTGATTTTGCTTAGAACTTGTGTGATGCCACATCTGTGATCACTGATATATAAAACTTCAGTTAGAGGAAAGCTAATGTTCTCTTATGACATCTGTGAATACCAGAAGTATATCTGATGCATGAACATACACAAAGGCAAAAGACTCAAACACAAAAAAATAAATTTAATTTTTCAAAAAAACTAGCTATTAGTTATGAGTAGAACTTTAACATTAACTACTAAAGATATGCTTAGTTAGTATTGAGATCATATGACCATGTGTAAAATTAGAGTAAATTAGTAATTAAAAGACATAAAGTGTCATTGACACTTTTTGATCAGCCATAGCTAGAGATATGACAAGATATTCTCTAGGGAATGACTACAGAAATGTGGAAGACATTTAGGTAAGAATAATTGGAATCCACTGTTTTTCCAGAATGCTCAAGGAAATGATTTTCAAACACTAGCTAACAATAGAGTTCAATGTGTAAAGTTCCATGAGAAACGGATTTTCCTATTCAGGTAGCTGAATGGTAAATTAAATTATTATTAAGAGTAGGTTAATTGTATTGATTTCAGGATTAAACCTAAGACATGACAATAAGAATGGGTTTTTTTTTATAGCTTCAAAGATTTCCTGACCTGAAGAAAGTTAGAATGGTAGGTGCACGGTTGTCTTTAGCAGTCAACACAGCTTTAGCTTTTTCTTTTTTAATTCACAGCCATGTCTGAATTCTTATGGATGAAAACCATGGAAAAACAGATAAGTTATTCAAGAAGAGACAAAACAGTATATGGACATATGTTTGGGGAATTCACAAGTGAATGCTGGTTAGTAAGTTAGTAGCTTAGTCTTAGACAAATATCACCACTTCAAACAGAAGAAATACAACTAATAAAAGACTCCAAAATTTTATTTTTTAGTAAAGAAAAACATGCAGGAGTTTTATGATGCAGAAATAGGTGAGATCTAAACAGAGTGATGAAGTAGATATGATTTAGAACTTTTCACAACAACAATGTTAGAACAACAACAATTTTGTGATACTTAAGTCCCTAATTTTCATTTGATTTATTTCTTCACAAGTTGATAGTAATTGATTTAGTTCCTAATTCATATGAGTGTTGTCTATATTAATGGAAATATTATTAATTGACTGCTTAGAATTTCCAATTATTTTAGTAAGTTTTGGTATTGTTTTTATTTTTTCTAAGTTTTTAAGGTTTCCAAATATAACTAGAAAATTTGATAGAGAAAATAATAAGTTAAAGAATGGAAAAATTTATTTTAAAAATAGAAGGTTTCCAGAAAGCTTCATATCCCTCCTTGTATGTGAGCACCTTAAATATGGTCTCACAGATTAAGTGAACTGCCCTATTAAATAAGTTTCTAAGTGAAAATGTCATTAGTGTAAAAGTGAATATATGAAAGTTTAAGGGGCTGTTATACTTTGAAAATTATTTAATTGCAAGATAAAATACATATTGAATTAAAAACAGAACATAGCTTCCAGATGTATAATTTTCAAAACGTGAGCATAACAGAAAAGGGACATGAAAACACACACAAAAGATTTTTTTTCAGAAAAATAGTTTTATAGCATTTTTCTATACTCTTTTCTAAGTCAGGTTAAAATTTTTCATTAGATTTTATCACAACTCATAACTTAGATGAGAACACAATATATCTTTTATATAAATTACATATATATCTTTTATATATATTTTTAATTTTTAATTTTTCTACTCAAAAATTGACCCTTCAGCTCCCTTCTTCCATTCCAAACCCGCTCCCCCACTAACCCTCCTCCCTCCCTCTCCATCCCTAAAAGAGGGCAGGGTTACCCTGACCTGTGGGAAATCCAAGGCCCTCCCTCCTCCATCCCGGCCTAGGAAGGTGTGCATCCAAGTAAAATAGGGTCCCAAAAAAACAACAAATGCAGAAGAGACAGGTCCCAGTGCTATTATCGATGGCTTCTCAGTCCGTCTCCATTGGCAGCCACATTTAGAGAGTCCGGTTTGATCAAATGCTCCTTCAGTCCTGGTCCTGCTGGATTTGGTGAACTCCCATTAGATCAGGCAAACTGTCTCAGTGGGTGGACCAACCCTTCATGGTCCTGACTTCCTCTGCTGCCCAAGGACCTAGATGGGGACATCCCCATGGACACCTAGGATCCCCTCTAGAGCCAAGTCTCTTGCCTACCCTAAAATAGCTCCCTTAATGTAGATATCTTTTTCCCTGCTCCAATATCTGCCCTTCCTCCATCTCCACCCTCCCACTCCTCCAAGCTCTCCCCAGTCCTTTCCTTCTCCCTTCTCCTTCCCCTCTATCTTTCCCCCATCCCCACCCTATCCCCACCCCTATCTCCACCCCTATCCCCACCCCTGTGCTCCCATCTTTTGCCCGGCTATCTTGTTTGCTTCAAATTTACGGAGGATCTATATATGTTTTTCTTTGGGTTCACCTTGCTATTTGGCTTCCTTAGGGTTGTGAACTTATGGCTTAAAGGGTGGCTAAATGTCCTTTGTTTATTGATAGAGTCCACTAATGAGTGAGTACATACCATATTCATCTTTTGAGGTCTGGGTTATCTCACTAAGGATAGTGTTTTCTGTTTCCATATATTTGCCTGCAAAATTCAAGACGTCATTGTTTTTTACCACTGAGTAGTATTCTAATGTGTATATATTCCACACTTTCTTTATCCATTCTTCCATTGAGGGGCACCTAGGTTGTTTCCAGGTTCTGGCTATTACAAATAATGCTGCTATGAACATAGTCAAACAAATCCTTTTGTAGTATGATTGGGCATCTCTTGGGTATATTCTCAAGAGTGGTATTGCTGGATCCTGAGGTAGGTTGATTCCCAATTTCCTGTGAGAAACCAACACACTGATTTCCAAAGTGGTTGTACAAATTTGCATTCCCACCAGCAATGGATGAGTGTTCCCCTTTCTCCACATTCTCTCCAGCATAGGCTATCCTTGGTGTTTTGATTTTGCCATTCTGACAGGTGTAAGATGGTATCTCAAAGTTGTTTTGATTTGCATTTCCCTGATCACTAAGGAAGTTGAACATGTCCTTAAGTATCTTTTGGCCATTTGAACTTCTTTGGCTGTGTTCAGATCATTACCCCAATTTTTAAATTGGGTTATTTTGAATTTTAATGTCTAGTTTCTTGAGTTCTTTATATATTTTGGAGATGAGACCTCTGATGTGGGGTTGTTGAAGATCTTCTCCCATTCAGTAGGATGCCTTTTTGTCTTAATGACAGTGTCCTTTGCTTTACAGAAGCATCTCAGTTTCAGGAGGTCCCATTTATTCATTGCTGCTCTTATTGTCGGTGCCACTGGGGTTATACATAGGAAGTGGTCTCCTGTGCCCATGTATTGCAGGCTTCTTCCCACTTTCTCTTCTATCAGGTTCAGTGTGGTCAGATTTATATTGAGGTCTTTAATCCATTTGGACTTGAGTTTTGTGCATGGTGATAGATATAGATCTATTTTCATTCTCCTGCAGGTTGATATCCAGTTATGCCAGCATCGTTTGTTAAAGATGCTTTCATTCTTCAATTGTATAATTTTAGCTCCTTTGTCTAAAATCAGGTGTTCATAGGTTTGTGGGTTAATATCAGGGTCTTCAATTCGATTCCATTGGTCAACATCTCTGTTTTTATGCCAATACCAAGCTGTTTTCATTACTGTAGCTCTGTAATAGAGTTTGAAGTCAGGGATGGTAATGTCTCCTGAAGTGCTTTTCTTGTATAGGATTGTTTTGGCTATCCTGGGTTTTTTGCTTTTCCCTATAAAGTTGACTATTGTTCTCTCAAGGTCTGTGAAGAATTTTGTTGGGATTTTGATGGGTGTTGCACTGAATCTATAGATTGCTTTTGGTAGAATTGCCATTTTTACTATGTTGATCCTACCAATCCAAGATCATGGGAGATCCTTCCATTTTCAGGTATCCTCTTCAAATTCTTTCTTCCAAGACTTAAAGTTCTCGTGAAATAGATCTTTCACTTCCTTGGTTAGAGTTACCCCATGATACTTTATGCTATTTGTGACTATCGTGAAAAGTGATGTTTCTCTGATTCTTTATTCTTTGTGTATAGGAGGGCTACCGATTTTTTGGAGTTGATCTTGTATCCTACCACATTACTGAAGGTATTTATCAGCTATAGGAGTTCTCTGGTAGAGTTTTTGGAGTTGATAATGTACACTATCATATCATCTGCAAATAACTAAAGTTTGACTTCTTCCTTTCCAGTTCGAATCCCCTTGATCTCCTTATGTTGTCTTATTGCTATTGCTAGAACTTCAAGCACTCAATTGAAGAGGTATGGAGAGAGTGGACAGCCTTGTCTTGTTCCTTGCTTAGTTGATTCACATGGTTTTCTTCTCCTGATGTTATCCATCACCTCTTATTCTTAGAATATTTCTGCTTCCTTTTCTGTGGGATTCCCTGAACTCTGGAAGAAGAGGGTAGGGAGAGATCTAATTGAGGCCTCTAATTTATACTGTCCCTCTGATAATTTCTGCCTGCAGGTAGCTGCATCTGCTGTCAGATAAACCTCTCTAATGATACCTATATAATGTCCTGCCCTGATCTATATAGCAGAATATAGCTAAGAACAATTTTATTGATTTTTTTCCATACATTGTTTTGTTTTATTTTTTCCATTCAAGAACATAATTAAAGAAATAAAATTTTTACCTTTCTTCCCCTTCTCCCGGTCCCCTCCCACTATCCCCCCACCCCTCCTTCCTCCCCCTTCTTCCTTGAAAGAGGGCATGGTGCCCTGCCCTGTTGGAAGTCCAAGGCCCACCCCCATCCCTCCTGGCCTAGGAAGGAGTGCATTCAAAAAGACTCGGTTCTCAAAAAGATAATACATGCAGAAGAGATAGGGCCTGGTGTCATTGTTGATGGGTTCTCCATCTGCCAACTTTCGCCGCCACATTCAGAGAGTCTGGTTTGATCATATGCTCATTCAGTCCCAGTCCAGCTGGATTGGTGCGCTCCCATTAGTTCAGGCACACTGTCTCAGTAGGTGGATCAGCCCCTCACGGTCCTAACTTCCTAACTCATCTTCTCCCACCTTCTGCTCT
>PVIU01017159.1:0-42755 GCA_004026605.1 Ondatra zibethicus
GCAACTGGCATGGAAGCTACCAAGAGAAACAAGTGTCTGGGAAGAAAAGCTACCGAGTAAAGGTTGGAGGCACCAAGTAGCTCTTGCCGGTCAGAGAAGACGACATTCTGTTGGCGTAGGAGCGACAGTGACCGCTCTTACCAAGTTCATCAGAGGCAGGAGGGCTGCAAAGCCCATCAGTATGTTTTTCTTTCCATGTAAATTTATTCATTTTCCTCTAACAGCATCAAGAAAGAGCAAGCACTTTCTTGTAGTATTTATGTATATGCTCTAACATTAACACATTTACATTTGTCTCAGAATGAGCACTACCAATTCAGAAGCCCATCCACTGCTATTAATTTTAAAAATAGAATTGCCAAAGTAATACTCATCAAATGTACTATCAGAAATTAAAGTATGATCAGGCTCAGTATTTCAAATTAAAAAGTAGGGTACACTTACTAAAGCTTCCAGGAGCACACAGAACTAATTTTTATTGTACAGCACTTGAAAAAAAACACATGAAAACACACACATTTAATTGTAGCTTACCTTCCCAGTTGGTCAGCCTTCCTTCCTTCAATGTCACAGCTCCTCCTAAGAAGTATACCACTTTAGCCTTTTGTTGAACTTAAAACAATAATTCATTTTCCATTTTTATATACTAGAAGAAGTGATTTTTTTTCCTGGTTATTTTTGTAGGAAACTATGTCTACAGAACTTCTACTTCATTCTCTACAGTGGAACTAACATTAAGAACACAGGAAAATTCCAAAGGTCTGTCTAAGAACCGCAATAAACTGGACCGAGAAGGAAAGCTGACTGACTTTTATTCACTTGTGGAAGGGGCTATGGTTTGATTTACTTCCCACGGGACTGACCGTCTGGTCTCGGAGGACGCACGAAGGAGTGGCATCACTCAGCTTTGTCTTTACCTGCAACTTTGAAAAGTCTCCAATGAAAAGTTAACTCAGGACTTTTAAGTGCTTAGAACTTTTTCCTCTTTGACCTCTAAGAAAGATTGAAGACAACAATTATGTTTTCTAAACAACAAAACAAGAAATAATACAAATAATACTGGAATCCTGAAGTGTAATAATTCGGCACAGAACACAGTACCTTGTACTGTGAAACAATGCCTTCTTAAAGGAAGACATCTTGGAGGAACATGGCATTATGGCTTGTGGGACACAGAACAGCTTGTTGTGCAATACCGATAGTTCAATCAAATAAATATTCTTCAGTGAATACCTAACTTATATGGAACTCCCTAATAGCACAAATCCTAACTCATGATACTATTCATATCTTTTAGTCATAAAATTACTGTCCGCTTTAGCATCTTCCTTTTCGCTTCAGCAGCAGCTCATTATTAGCAAATAAAACAGTAGAAAGTTTATGACGCATCATAGAAAGTGAGAGTTTAGCTTAATTCTTTCAGGACAATGACACTGACATGACATTACTTCCATTTGACATATAAGAAAACCAAAACAGAAAAAAAAAGTCCTTGCAACAACAAACCAGCCAGATCCACCCTGTGCCCGCGCTCAGGCCTGTGTTAGTTTATGGGGCAGCACCCTCCCGAGAAGCCCCATGACGAGACTCAGTGACTATTCCTGCCTCTTTCTCTCTTCCTCTCTGACAGGGTACAAACTCACTGTCATTCCCCTAACTCAGCCTCCCCAGTGACTATTTGTGTTTGCTGATACTTTGGAGGATTAATAACAAAACAATTTTTTATGTTATTTCTTACAGTGCATATAAAATTATTTTGAAATCTTACAGAAGTTTGATTTTTATTAGAGTGCAAAGACTAAGACATTAAGCGTCTGTCTCTTGCTGAAAGATCTGCTTGTGAAATGAAGCATAATGCTTCTTTAACACATTAATTGCTGCTGGGGCAATTAATTATATAACATCAAGATTCTTTTCCCCATCCATAACACAATGTAACTTACTTTCACCAGTGAAGGAATTACAATCTCTTAAGTGGTTAATAGTCACACTCTGTCTTTTAAGTTATAAACTATTAGGAAAAAAACTGAAACACTAATCTGTAAATTCATATTGCAACTAAAATTTCAGATAATCTCAAACCTATTATTCCACAGCAATTTCACTGTAAATTTTAATCATATTATTTAATAAAACTATATGTGGCAAAATGTTTTCACTGACAGAAGACTGGTTAAGTGAACAGAAGCATACTTCATATATGCGCTGCTAAACTACAATAGATTAAAGAACTGAACTGTTAAATTGCAAATAATGTAGCATTTAAAAACAAAAGATTATTAAATATAATTTAAATTCTAGAAAGGTTTATTTTAGAAACACAGACAAACAAATGCATTTTAGACATTAGCCTATAAAGGAGAAACAAGTTTTTTAAGTATATAGATACACATTTTAATGAATATCCTTATCATGATTTAAAAACCTATAGCACTTAGAGGAAAGGACATTTTGATAAGAAAAATACTTTATTTTCTACAAAACAATATAAATAAATATTTATAAAACAAAGAATTTTAATGATTAATAAATGCATTTTATACCCCAAAACAGTTACTTCCTTTTATCTTTTCTGAGTTAAATTCTAAACCTGGAAAGGGAGCTAATTCTGCGGATGTGTTTAAGTGCTATGAAAATCTGTTCTAAGTCTGTCAGTGACTAAATCAAATTTGTCCATGAGCTATGACAATTATACTAAGTGATAGAGCAAGTTGTATGTTCAGAATCCGACTCACACTTTCCGGCATCATGACACCTCTGTGACTGACTGACACATCATCTCCAGGGTCACCAATAAGGCCTCAGTGTGCACTCCAGGACGCACACTTAGACTCCCAGGCAGTTCCTTAAGAACATCTGGGAGCTTCTTTAATGCCTTTATGTTTCTAGCATAAAGATCCAGTAACCAGTCAGTATGTCCACTGGTGAATTCTGTGTCACTATTACATGCCATAAGCAACTCACTTAGATGAGCCAACCCTTTGAAAGCTAGGGTGAATTCTGAAGATAAATCAAATATTGAACAAAAACTAAGCAACATCCTACTAAGTAAAAATGAACCAAATTCAAGCTGCTGGTGATAAAAATGTTTCTGTGTCTGAGCATGAAAGTTGTCCACTGTATCGTCTATATTGGTAATGGCAAATAGTTCTTCCCTGTCTTTTGGTGACAGCACATAATCCAAGGGCAACTCCCCCTTAGAGTTCCTCTGTTGTAAAAGCTCTGGGCCTGTGAAAAAGAAAACATAAAATGTTAAGAGTAAAACATTTTTATTTTGGCAGGTTAACAGCTGTTTTTTTTCCCCTTTTCCCCACAAAGCTTACAGGGCTCTGCTTTTTACCATATTTGCTACTAATTAGCTTCTTTCAGACAGTAACTGTCTATACAGACTAATAAAGGTGAGTTTACAAACTTAAAATTCCAGTCAGTTGTCTAATGAAGCCTGCTTAGAAGCCCATACTCTAGTTGGAGAAGTAGTATAGAAGATAAATGAGACAGTTTTAAACACCTTACCTGCGCACTGTAAAAGCAAGAATTTTAGTATTCACAGATGAAATTCATAAAATGCTTTAGTGTAAGTTTGGAAAAAGGAAAAAAAATGTCTCCTTTGCATTACTGATAAACCACTGGCAGTGTGGAAACTATAAAGACCCTATGCAGACATAGTACATTTTCCATTTTATTCTTGCTAATGTTTACTGCCTTAAAGGTAAGGACTTCACAGAAAACTTCCATGTTAATTTTTCTATATCAAACTCAATAGTTGATCTATCAAAACAAAAACAAAGCTGCCAATAGTCATAGTGGGAATGAGCGCTGAGAGCCTAAGGACTGAAAGTTACCCTAACCGTTAAAGGTGTAAGCAACGTAAGACACGGCCTCAGTCATGTGACCAGGTACAGGCACTGGACTGCACAGTCACATCTTTACGCACTTACTCATAGAACTGTACCTGGGATATGAAGGTACAGGAAGAGACCAAATAGGAAATTCCTATCATTATCAAATGGACCAAAAAAGAGAAAACATAAGAGTTAAAACACTTAATGATGACTATAACCATACATACTTAAATGATGGCTTAAAGGATTGATGTACAATTGTAGAGTAAAGAATTCCAAATGAAAATTGTATTATCTATCTTTGTTAGCATCTCAAAACAAAAGTAAAATATTCTAACTTTTTCCTAAAAAAGTTACGAATACCTGAAGCAAACAAAGTTTCAGCAGCATACACTCTTAAAATTATTGCTCTCAGGACTAAAAGTCTTGAAATTAATAGCTTAGCATAGTAGTAATGTCAAACCATGTGACAGATTCAAACCCAGAATATGACTGGATTAGTAAAAAAAGAACAAAACAACAAACAAACAAGTACTTTAGCCAAGTATAAGCAGATTTTCTCTCCTAACTTACTACTCTTTGTTAGTTAGCAAAATTCACACTGGTTGAACTAACACTATATTATCCTGATAAGCTGGATATCATACAGTAATAACTCTCATATCATATCATTTGATACAGAAAGAAGTATTTGCTAGAATGTCAGATTAAATCTGTGAGTAGAAAAACAGTACTTAATAGGAAAAGCATTAGTTTTAGAAAACAAATAGTATTTTAAAAGAAGGTAGAAGAACTACATCAATTATGAAATAGTGTTGGTAAAACAGACACACTTAGGCCTTTAGGGGGCAGGAGAAGACTATAAATAACCAAGTCTCTCAAGCCATCATGAACACAGCATCACTCCCCCCCCCGCCACAGAAAAACCCTCAAACCCCAATCCAAAAGCAAGCAAACAAAAACCCACATAAAGAATATGCTTTTTGATTTTACACAGAAAAACATGCTTTATATACAACAGAAACACATTAAATTCTAAGTTAAAACTAGCACAATACAACCAATTTACACAAAGGTTTGTATTTTTCTCATTACAAGCTAGTTATCAGTTATCTTTTTGAAAACACAAACTAGGTTGAATATTTTGAAGCAATATGTGTAATAGTTCATATGCAGAAATGTTGCTAAAACGGGAGTTGCTGAAGGTAAAAATGAAAGACTCAGGAAAAGCAGTAGATGCATCCGACGCTTAAGTTAGCCTCTTCACACAATCCTTGCATTCCCTTACCATCATCTGAAAATCCAACTTTAACTTAGGTGACTGCAAATATAAATGGAAAATATTCATAGCTATCTTTTCCATAATCTGAAAATTATGGATTTTCCATAATCCATAAAGGAATGCCTTATAAAGACAACACTGGTTTAGAGAGTTATACATACACATATAATAAAAACAAGGATGGATGGAAAACCAAAGTAGTCACAAGAAGCACTGAATTCAAAGCTTTAAGAAATGACTAGTTCACAAAACATCATATATGTTAAGTAAAAGAAATATTTAACATCAAAATGTTCAACTGAAAAAAACATATTATATATAAATCTCAATAGGTTATAACAGTACATATATGTTATAAAATGATTCTTCTAACAGCTAATAAAGGGTGGCTATATTTTGTGAGACTTTTATCTTTAATTATTCAGTAATATGAAATAAAAGCACCTTTTCTTACATATTTTTAAGTATAAAGTGTTATCTGCCTCTAAGCGATTTATCTTAAGCCTAGATAATTTATCAAAATCACTTAGCACAAGCACACTCACCCCCATGCTGTAGAAGCAGCTTGCCAATTTCTACATGTCCGTTTGACAGTGCATCATGCAAAGGAGTCACCCCATCCACTTGAGTGAGCAGATCTACCTCTGGACAACGCTGCAAAATTTCCTGGACACACACTGTGTTGCCATAGTTACAGGCTTCATGCAAAGGCGTCCAGCCAGCATTGTCTAAATTAGAAATCAAGGCAAGTTTTAAAACAGCACTAGTAGTACTGCTGGTTGCAAAGTACTGATATTCTGTAACTCCCATACTATTACTCTGTAGAGTTCATATAGGAAAAGACAGCTTAGGTGAAAATGAACACAGTGTAATCATATTTCTATTTAAAAACTGAGGATAAATAAAAAGCAACTTCAAAATATTAATGTTGAAATATGATCAGAAAATTACTACTAAAATATCTTATGTTATTAGTTCTAAATTATTACATAATGAATTATTTTGGTTTGGCTACTAACAATATTTTAAAAATATCTTCTGCAAATTTACTTAAATAATTTTTCTAAATGTGACATAAAACTATTTGTATCGAAAATTTTAAGACACTGAATGAGAGCACAAAGACCTAGGGAACTTACCTTTAACATTGATGTCTATTCCTGGCAAAGAGAGAAGAATAATCAATTTCTCCACTTGGTTTTTTATGCAGGCTCTATGCAGAGCTGTTTCTCCTGCCATAAAAAATTAATAGATTATTCCAGAGAAGACAAGATATCAACTAAAGAAAATAATCAAAGGCCATGACTAGAAGATGTGGATTCATGCCAGACAATTACTTATTGAGTTTTCCTCTGACGAGTTTAAACATCTCTTGAATTTAAAAAAAAAAAAAAAAAAAGGCATGGGGGTGGGGGGAGGAAACCCCAGAAATCCAGAGCTTCTGTTCTGTCAGCAATGAAATTCTACAGCTAAAGCTTCACCACAGCATTGTCTCTCCATAGTTCAAGGTTTAAAGCTTCAATCCTGTCATAAAACCCCAAATGATAGAAACACCAAAAATACTTGGTTTTGCAGCAATAAAAGTTTTAAAGCGCAATTGCCCTCTTAAATTTATTCATGAACCTCCGTTAAATGTATGGCTCTTTCTTATACAGCATTTATAGCTTAATTCAAATGAATGTTCCTGGCTAAGCACGAGTGCCTCCACATACTCAAGTATAATTCAGAACTTCAAATCCATTAACAGATGGTTTGCTGCTTCTCAATAGGCTGTCTGGCTTGGCTACAGCAGCACAGAGGGAGAAATGGAAAAGCCTTAATATAAACACCACACACACACACACACACACACACACACACACACACACACACACACACACACGCACTTCTTACGTACCACTGAAAACTGAACAACACTAGCACATAGAATGACACAGTTCTTGCTGCACAGAAGGCAGTAAGAAGCTGCTGGTCAAAATGATCTATTCATAATCTCTCTGAATAGTAAAATTTAAGTCATAGTTTGATATTAAGAACAATGGTAAATACTTGTCAGTGACTGCACAGGAAACAGAATGAAATAAGGACATACCGTGTTCCTGCTATAAAATACTGACCGGCATGCTTCTAAAGTGCTCAGTTTTACAGATTATCTCTGCAACTTCTACTGAGCATTTCTTCTACAAGAAAAGAAGTCTCTTCAAGTTTTTCTCTATTTCTCAATTTTCTTCTTCTCCCAACTCCTTCTGCTGTTCAGACTAGTCATTCATATTCATTTTAAGTTTTGAAACAATAAAACAAAGAAAATAGATACTGATCTTTGAAGTGAATATCTGAGTTTTAATCCAATATTCTTCATATTTCGTGGGCAGTTATAAACTATTATACTGAAAGGTCGTAAAAGCTTCGAGGTCACTGTTTTCATGAGTTGATACACATGAAATAGTTTGTAAGAGCAATTTGTAAATCTAGCAACTTAGTTTATCCAAGTAGGATGCCTTGTAGATAATATATCTTCAGGATATGAGATATCTAAGTAAAAGAGGCGCTAGAGTAAATTATTACAGCACTGTTCTTGAAATTCCATCCGTTAGGTACTTAGGCTCCAGTACAGTTAGAACCAAAAGCCAAACACATTTCAGTCTGGGCTCAGTGCCTAGAAGAAAAGAGCCCATATGCTTAACACAGCTATGTAACATAGTCTACTCCTCACTCTTTGTTCACGAAATGTGTATGACTGAAAAGAGATGAAGGATGAATTATACTTTCAAATCGAAGACACTGATCCTAAGCAGTACAGGTTGATATGCAACACCAAAGTAAGAAGGGCAAATCTGAACGAGCTCAAGTAACACCACACCAATAAGCATCTGGAAAGGCAGGGAAGAAAGGGAGGGGCACTCTATTAACCAGGTGCGAAATGATCACTTTCTGTGTATAAATAAGAGTTCAAGAAAATAACACACTCTCTGCAATATTTCCTGCATCTATATCTAGCCCAATATATAAGTTCAAACATTTATCAGAGCAAATGAGTGAGATTTGCAAGTACTGATTACAACCAAGCAAAGTTCTTAGCGTACGTAAGTAATTCAGATACTTGGGATACCTTTTAGATTAGTTTTGTGAAAATTCATCTTTGTAACCAAAGAGGGGCAATTCTCTTTGGAACATGATGATTCTCCTTCTGACTTCTTTTTCAATTTTTTCAATGATGAGGAACATTTAGCACGGTTCAACTCTCTGAAAAGAAAGAAAACCAAGGAATGCTTGCTTTTCAGTAAGGCATGCCAGCATACGTAAGATAGTATTCTTCCTCCTTCAGAATGTATCCTTCTTTTAACTTAAACCACTCATTCATTCAATCATATTGCTCTCCAATGTTTAAAATGATGTCAGTTATATAGGAACAAATTTTGATGCATTAATTTTCACTTAATTTTCTTTACCTCCAACTGCTCACTAAAGAGGTAATGAGTATAGAATGTTGGGCAAAGAAGAAACCAAGCAAATCACATCTGTAGAGAATATAAAGCTGAAGGGTAAATAAGAATGCAGGCCTTCAGAATTCTCCATTCAAGAAGTCTCTCATTTGGAAAAACTAGTATAACATCTCACATGACCACACACCTAAAACCTCATTTATATTACAAAAATATGTTGTACTTCATGTTTCAGAAAAACATTTATATGAAACAGAGACTTGATTGATAGTTTCACTTCTTTTGGGAAGCACTTGGTAGGAGGGAAGTAAAAGGAAGTGCTGATCCTATCTATTTATAGGTCTAAAATTGAGTATTCTTCCAGTCAATATACTGGAGACAATAATCCAGATAACCTAAAGTTTAAAAAAGTTTAGAGAAAAGGCCACCTTCCAAAACAAAGCATAGCTGTAGCAACAGCATTACTTACGGAAATTCTGGCTTCGCACCATTCAGCATTAGTAGTGCTCGCTGAGGCTCTAGGCAAGACCGCTGGCTGATTTTTTTTGGGATCTGCATTTTTCCAGCCCCATGTATGTCCATTTTTCCCAAAACAGGCAAATAGGAGTCTATCTGTTACAAAATAAGATTATATCATTACCATGACTACAAAGAGTATTAAAAAATTACTTGGTCATTTTACTAACAAGTCTCATTTTATTTCTTGATTTCACAACTACATTGCCACATTATCTTCTCTAAACATGACTGAATATTAAAGTTGCCAGTTTTGAGTAATTATCTATGGAAATATTTTGTCAATATCTTGAAGCTGAGTATACCTTTAGAAAATAATTATATTTTCTAGTTCAATCTTAATATTTATTTAGGAAAGTATTTTTGATTAAGTTACATATCCAACTTACAACAATTTACATTGTTTTTGTACTTGCAGACAATTTTCTTAATAGTTTTCTTCAACAGAATGGTAAATCCAGAATAAATGGAATAAGGAAAGAAAATACCTTTCAAGCAGGTCCTGTTGCAAAGCATATTGCCCAGTGTTTCAATAAACAAGGGGACTTGTCATTGGCTGAAGAAGCTTTTAGAGCATTACATGGCCAAGACAAGAGAGAATGGAAGCAAGTGCAGCATATATATATATGTATCCTATTTACATTTATATATATGATCCATGCAAAATATGTATCCTATTTACATTTACATTTATATATATGTAAATAGGATACATTTTTGCAAGTTTTCTTTTTAAATGTCAAACACAAAATAATTTTTGGATATAGTTTCAAAGTATTATATATTATGGCAAACATCAGGTAATACTTTTTTTCTACTTATTCCCCCCATCAAAATTTCTACTCACTAATCTAGTTCTGAAAAGATGTATTATTATTATTTATTTGTGTGTGTATTTGGAGGATGCCTGCATATGTGCCTGAGGTCAGAAGGTCCATACATGCTAGGAACTGAATCTGGGTACTTTGGGAGAACACTGAGGCATCTCTCCAGCCCATTTAGGAGAAATAACGAAGAATCAAAACTGAACTCATGAACTCACTTCTTAGGAAAAAAGAGGAACCTGAATAGGGCAGTGCTTACTATTTTCTGAAGAGAAAGTGGCTCAGTGCAAGTGCTGGCAGGGCCCTGGAAGCACAGCTTTTTAAAGATGGCTTCTGCAACAAACATTTGAAGCCAGGAAGATGAAAAAGAACAAATGAAGATCTCTAGTTCTTGGGAAGAAAAATCTGTAAAACCAATTAAATATAGTTATTGTTACAGCTTATACATTTTCTCCATTCTTTTGCAGAGGGTTGTACTCAATTGAGTGATATATCATAAGCCAGTAAGCTTTAGTTATAATTTTTAACCACTATGGATGGTTATACACACATACACACACACACACACACACACACACACACACACGCACATACACATATTGTATTATATCAAACACATACACACATATAATCCTCCTTGTTTTTCAGGAGAAATTCCTTTTATGGTACATATGCTAGCACTTGAAAAATGAACTTTATCACTTTAATTAAAAGTCTTAACATCACATATACAAGAGTCAAATATACTAGTGAATTTCTTATAATCACATCACTCAGGAAGCTAAAATAGGGGGACCTCTGTGAATTCAAATTAGCCTAATTTACATAGTTTCAGACCAGCCTTAGTAAGACTCTGTCTAAAAAACCAAATCAAACAAAAACAAAAACATATATGTAGAACAGATTATATGATTACACCTATATGATATACATATACCTATATGTAAGACTTTACCTTTCAGTTTCTAAATAACATTAACAATCCCAACTTGGATTCTTTTTGGAAAACTAGTTCTTAGTTTTAATTTACTTATTTAATTAAAAAAATGAACTGACTAAATTTACTTTTGACACAAAATCTCATTTTACAGCCCAGGCTGGCCTTATTCACAATGACTCAGCCTCTGTCTCTGAGGGCAGAGATGTGCCATGGCTAACAAGAGAGTGTTTATTTTTATTTATTTATTCACTCATTCATTTATTTTTAATAAATATGGCCCTTTGAATTCTCTATGTAGCTGAGAATCACCCTTTACTATTTGATCTTTTACCTCCGCTTCTCAAGTGTTAGGATTATAGGCGGGCATCAAGACCACTTAGTTTTATTTTAAAAAGCGCACATGCAGCAAGGTGGTGGTGGTGCACACCTTTAATCCCAGCACTCGGGAGGCCGAGGCAGGCAGATCTCTGCGAGCTCGAGGCCAGCCTGGTCTACAAGAGATAGTTCCAGGACAGGCACCAAAGCTACAGAGAAACCATGTCTCAAAAAAACAAAAAAATAAAACAAAAAAAAAAACCAACCAAACCAAAAAAAACCCGCACATGCAATTAATTTGTAACATTCAGTCTTGAGCTGATAGGAAGAAGTTTCCTCTGATAACACTCACTGAAAAGCTGGAGGACACGTACAAGATAAGAAAAGTATAAAACAATATGTGAAGATGTCATTAAAATTTGTCATTAAAATTTGAGGCAATTTTAATTTATGAAAAAAACAAAACGCACCAATATCCTTAAATCTTTCTATCCAAAACTTCGAGTGTTAGTAAGACAAAAATTTATTATAGACAGTATAACTGATCGAGATAAACTACTAAGGTAGCTGATTCCCATGTCATCTACTTAATGATACAAATTTTCTACTAAACTTTCTATATAAATAGAATGACAAAGAATGAGAGCAACAGTAGGATACTAAAGAGCTAAAGTCAGATAATAAAAGACAGTATAAAAAGTTGCCATACATAGAACAATGGACTAAAAGGCCCAGATAGAAGTGTATGCTGCTTCAGCTACCAGTTTAACTAGGTCCATCTGTATGGCCATGGGACTGTTGGAATATCACATTCTTTCTCATCAAAACCAAAAGAAATTGGTTTAATTAAAAGACTAGCGAAGGAATATGAGCAAATTGTTACTGGAACATCGCCATTATCATTTACTTTTTGTGTAAGGTTGTTTTCTCACTACAGCTTCTGAGGCCTAAAGAACAGACAAGGAATATTTATCTGATATTTTACTTAAATGAAGAATCTAATCTCCATCTGAAGCTTCTAAAGAATTCTAATTAGGATAAAAATGAAATTCAAATAGTTAAACATAAAGAAAATTCTGTCTGAAGTGCTGTGAAAAAACAATACCATAGCTTTGATGTGAAATTGATGGGCATGAAATTTAAAGAAAAGAATAAAGGGTTACACCTGTGTTCCTAAATACACACTGTCTTAATTCTCATAAAACAACTGTAAAGTTCAGCAATTATACTAAGTGAAAATGAGAAAGGTGAGTCTGTGTCTTCAAATGAAAATAATACAATAGCCAAATCTACCATCTTATCAACAAATTAGAAATCACAGAGGAGAATCAATGAACTGATGCAAAAAAACAAAACAAAACAAAACAACAACAAAAACCAGACAGGAATATACACAGAGAAATCACAGCAATAACAACAAAAGAAAGGACAAACCATGATTTTCAAATTTCTTCATAAAGATTTGAACAAAAAAGACTACTAAAATACATTGGAAAGTCTGGTGTTCTAAAACCTCCACAATAGATGACCATTTAAGTTTTATTTTGAAAACAGAAAGGCTGCTTCTCTCTTATGATTAAACTGTTTACTTATTCCTGTCTCTTGACAAATCTTAAACACTAAGTTCTCTTTAGCAAAAACGTAGGAAGATACTAATTTGGATTATTTTCAGAAACATATTTCAAAACATTTTAAAAGGTTTACCCATTCCATAATTCGAAACACCACAGCATGTCTGTAGAGACCAAAGGATTATTTTGTTCTACCATGTAGATCTTAAGAATGAAACTCAAGTTACCCAGCCTGGCAACAAATGGCTTTGCCAATGGAGCTGGTGTGTACACTGAGAAAAGTACACAAAGGTAAGGAAATTAACTTCAAATAGTGGCATAAATTTCAACTTCATCTAGAATTTTAAATTGATCACATTTTTAATGATTGTGCCCACAGTGTTATGCTAGTTTTTAGCTCAAATGAGTTATCAGTCACAGGTTCCAGTTCAAGAACAGAGTAATTTTCACACTAAGGCACAGCAAATGCCTTACTTTGGAATGAAAAGACATCCAGAATATGAACAAAGCAATGAAGCAGTAGCATACATACAGATCTCCATTAATGCAAGTGTTATTACTTCATGAATTTGGCTAAAGTATAAGTTAGATTTCATTAAAGGCAAATACTACATACTAGAAACAATACATAAAACTATACTGACAGTCCTTCCTTAATGTTGAAGCTAATACTTCCATGGATCCTAAAACTTAAGGAGTTTCATTACTGAATGGAAATAAGGAATTGTTAGCCATTCCCTGGCATTCTAGAAAATTATGCCAAAAGTGAGATTTTTAAAAATCACTTACTTACCTAATAGAAATGATTGGAAAGAAATGATAAAACATCTAATGTAAGATTGAATTTGACTTAGGAAACGTAAAAAAGCCACTCAACGAATGGTATCTATTCTTAAAAAGGAATGGTAATCACCTCGTAAGATCAATGAAAGAGAAACAGGAAGGAGATAAAATGATAAAAATCTTCTAACTTTGATAGAATCGAGAAACTTCTTTACAGAAGGTATCTGAATAAATTATGAATTCAGTTATTATAACCTGTATTCCTATTATAGAATATTTTTTAAAGAGTCAACATCATTAAGAGTAGATCAAGAAATTCTTTCAACATACCAAGATGCATTGCAATATGTGTCCAAAATTGTTTACCTGGGAGTTCAAATCACAGGCAATTTGGCATGTAAAAAAATATGCTCTTGATTTGGGGGCCACCATAACTTATGTAGTTGAAAAGTTAGAAATTGAAGGCTACAGATTGAAGAAAGAAGAAGGGGAGGAGTGACCAACTGTTCTGAAGTCAGTTATGCAGTCAGGTCATGTAAGGTTTTAGGAAAGTCTTCTCATTCTGAAGACCCACACGTTGGCTATGATATCTCGAGATGACTGACGTGACCTGGTAATTACTAAAGACATCCTATCTTAGCCTTCTGTTATGAATTATTACCAGTCATTCATTCATCTGTAAAATATACCAATGTGTACTAGTGTTTTCGTTGGGTAATTGTTTGGTTCAAGAGGCTATTCCTGATATCTGTAGCCTCCTTAACTTCTGTCCATTAGGTGCCACTTTGCAACTTCTTACTCATTTTTGACCATCTACTTTTCCTTGGAACAAAATCTTCCCTTTTTTCCTCACCCTTTGTTAAAACTCCAAAATGACTAGATAACCTGTGAAAGGGCTAGTGCTTAGAGAAAACTGTTTCTCCTCTATCAGCAGCCATTAACAGCCAGTAGCTCTTCACCTTGTGGACTCCCACACTGGCATGTCATGTGTTGTTGTCACTGTGCAGGTCTTTGTGTGTAGGATTATAGGCTCGGGTCAACACACCATCATAATTAAATGGGAAGAAACTGATTTTAAATGTGAAAATTACAATCATCTATAATTTTTAATTTTATCACTAAAAACCATTAACATCTTTTATATATAATGCATATATATCCAGACAATAATGTATTTACTGGTGGTATTTTCTACACTATCATCTAAATATTCACATTTTATGAAACTATCAGAAATACTTAGAAAAAGCATGCAATACAAAGAGCAAAAGAATACAAAATTTCATATGCTTATGAAAAAGATCATCTACTCCAATCAAGTTTGCTTTTGTGAAGATGCTATGATGGTTCAATAGATGCAAGACAATAACTGTAATAAATCACAAATAGATGTGGCAAAAAAAATCAAATGAATATTTCAAGAGTTGAAGAAAAGGCTTTTGAAAAAAATCCAAGATGCTTAAGTAAAAAAATTATTTAAGTTCACTTAATATCTCAGGGAGTAACTAACAGCCATCTAAATGGTTGCAAGGCAAGTTGAATAGGAGAGAAGTCATACCTAGTAACTGTTACCTTAGCTAACTACCTGTGCTTGGTGAGGCAATGGGACCTAGAGGAAACTTATAAGTACCACGTTCCCTTACTAGAGTTTTCAAAATGTCTATTTTTACATCCACAGGTTAAGTGTAGCTTCTACCTTCATCAAAGAACTTTTCTTCCCCACAACAAAGAGATCACCACAGAAATCTATATTTGGTTAAAATGGAGAAAACTTGTTAAGGATCCCATTCCCAATTGATTTATAATTTATAACATAACTACAGCAAAGGCTCAGAGAACACCATGGAAAGGGGTGCAGAAAGACTCTAATATCTCCTACAACACACACACACACACACGTGCACACAACACAGGGAACGACAGGGAACTGTACCCATAAAACCTTAACCATATGTCCTCTAAAAAAGATCTGCACAGTGAGAAGCCAGCTGACATCCCCATGTGTATGGGAGAGGCTCCACCCCTAGGAAAAGAAATGTAAGTAATTAATGGCTGCTAAGAAAGTCTTCTCTCCGGATGAGCTCTAATTTAATTCCAAGTGGTCAAATACACGTGCACATATATAAATACACACACATATGCATGAAATAATAATGAAAGAGAAAAGGGCATGAAGTTGGGTGAGGAGGCACAGGAGGAATTCAAGTGGGGAGTTTGTGGGACTGAATGGTACAAATTCAGTACTCAATGGAATTCTCAAAAACTAGTAATAACATAAATGTTTAATGGCTGGAGAGACGGCTCAGTGGTTAACAGCATTGGCTGCCCTTTCAGATGACCCAGGTTCAATTCCCAGCACCCACATGGCAACTCAAACTGTCTGTAACTCCACTTTTATGGACACCCTCACATTTACATAAAAGGAAATAAATTATATAAATAATTTTTATAAAATGTTGTTTATAATAAGTTCAACTACATATAAATTTTAGGCAAAAAGAAGATAGAAGCTCTCTGTATGGAAGCATTAAAGAAAGAATTCTATTTCTAAAATTGTCTCTATAGGTACACATCTGTGTATTCTTCGAAAGAAAACTTCATATGAATATACATTAAAGAACAGACTTCTTGAAGGAAACTCAAGACTGATTTTCAGAAGGAGTGATTCATATTACACCCTAACAAAGACACTTACCATCACAGGAAAGGGAGATGTAGCTTCCTAAGTCAGCAGACATGTGTCGGATCACATTTCTACCCATATGAATACCAAGGAAGATCCAATAATCTATTGCTGCTCCAAGAATTCCTGTTAGTAAGTAAGCTAGTTCATGCTTGAAGACCTAGCATTACAATGGAAAAATATCATCAAAATATTAAAAATACAAGACTTTTCTAATGTTTCTTTTTACTACTTCTTGAGAAGTCAACTACTAAATATACAGGGTATACTAATAACAAAAGAATACTAGCAAGCGGTCTCTTTCTTCATCTATCCTATGCCACTCTCTCACTATACACACTACAGTCTTGGAAATCCGTTCTCTGAAATGACTAGGACTCTTAAGTGTTTTCAGATATTTTTTTGGAGCTTGGAATTACCTACAAATAGAAAATTATATTGAGAATAGTAAGCAAATCTAAATATAGAACTCACTTGTTCATACATATATCATGTTTATATCCTAGAAATAATTTCGCAGTATTTTTATTGTAGTAACCTTTCCTTTGAGAGCTGTTATATAAGATCAGGTATGGACTGTTCTGAATGTGGAGTCATGATGGCAAACAACTTCTGGATTTGGGGTATTTAGGATTCTTGATTAAGGATGTTCAATCTAGCTTTTAACAACAGCTTATAGCAACAAAAAGTCTGACCTGAAGCTATCAGGACTTTTAGTCAAGCACAATTTCTATTCAAACTCATGAGGAATTCCCAGGCTTCTGTGAATATTACTTAATAGGAATATGTCATATTTATACATGAAAACACAGATTTGCTATTTTTACAAATCAAATGAAGACCTATTGCATTTCTAAAATACTTTAATTACTATTATTGTGTGTGCATCTTGTGTGTCCACATAGTGTGTGTGCACGCTTCATGGTATACATGGTAAGGTTAGCGGACAACCTTTTGTAGTCAGGTCTCTTTTTCCACCATGGATTCCAGGGACTGAACTCAGGTATTCATGTTTGTGTGGCAAGTACCTTTGTCCACTGAGCCATCATAGCAAAGGACTTGAGAAATTCAATGAATAAAATCACTGACAAATCTGTTACAAAGAAACAGACTAAGCCAACTTCTATTTAACTATAACAAAAATGAACAAAATTGGAGATATAGAGATCAGCTTTGAAAGTACATATTTTCATATTGTCACTACTATACTAAATATTAAATTCCTATAAGAACTATGTCAAAGCATTTAAAACCTTGTATGTTTTAATCCAGTATTTATTAAACACATTTCTCTAATTTAGAAATGTCAATATGAACTATGAACATAAAGATGTGAGAAAATTGTATTTTAATAACATTTTGATATAGACACTTTTCCAAAATGACATTAAAACTAGTTAAAATACCTATATTCTTGTTTGTTTCCTATATGTTCCATGTGTGAAAATATCACTAAGTAACAGTTGGGTAAGGCACATAAACATGTTTTTTTTAAAAACCAAAGATCTATCTGAATAGATTACAACTGCTGTGTTTAGTCATCACATCATGGCTAATGAGAAAATTGTCTAGGCATTTTGAACACTCAGAGAATATAGTAGGCTTATTTCTCCTGCCCTTGTAAACAAATTTCTCGTAAGTATACACAATATTTTATAAGGAAAGCATTCCTTAGCTTTCAGAGACACCAACCCAGCCACAAAACCTTTAACCTACAATCTGTCTTGCCTGCAAGATGTGCTAGGGAAATGGTGGTGCATGATTTGTGGGAGTGGCCAATCAATGTCTGATTTTGGCATGAGGCCTACTCCAAAAGAGGGAACCCATTCCCCATACTGCTTGCGTGGTTAGGAACCAAAGACTGGACAGCCCAGAGACCTAGGGTAGAACCAAAGATGACTGGTCTAAAAAAACAAAATATCAAAATGATTCCTTGTAGATGGAGGCTACACCAATTCCTAAAAATATTCAGTTATATGTTGATGCCTTATCCAGTCATCAAAAGGTTTCCTTCCACAGCAGATGTGAAAGCCACAGCCAGACATGTGGAAAGAGAGTCTAAACTGGACGACTCTACTGGGTCCTTCCTCTTGGAGCTCAGAGAATCCTGCAGAAGAGGGGATGAAAAGACTGTAGGAGTCGGAAGACACCAGAAGAACATGGCTCACTGAATCAACTAAGCAGGCCTCTCACATGGGTTTTCACTAGGTCCTCTACATATATGCTGCGTCTGTTAGTTTGGTGTTCTTGTAGAACTCCTAACTGTAAGAGCATGTGGGTCTCTGGCTCTTTTGCCTGCTCTTGGGACTCTTCCCTCTTGTTGGGCTGCCTTATTGCATTGGGTTAGCTCAGTGTGAGGGCTTTTGTCTTGTCCTAATGTATTTTGTTTTGTCATGTTTGGGTGTGATCTCTCAGAGGCCTGCTCTTTTGTGATGAGAGTTAGAGGGGAAGTGGATATGGGGGAAGAGTACTGGGAGGAGTGGAGGGAAGTGAAAACTGTGGTTGGGATGTAATGTAGAAGAGAAGAATCTATTTTCAATAAAATAAAAGTAGATTGAACCAGAGAAGTATAATTCCATTTTTGAAATTATACACATGTACTAAGGAAATTAGAGCAAGGAAGATGATGTAGAGATGACTTTGGAAAACCAAAGAAATAAATGGTATAGAATGTATCTAAGAAGTAAATGTTATAGAGTAAAAAACACAAGAAAACAATTGTAGAATAGAAGTTCTGTTTCTGGTTTGCTATGCAAACACATAGAAACAAATGGTCAAGCAGCACATACATCTGTGCTATCAAACAGTGACACAGAACGAAACCCCAGAGTCAAGATCAATAGCAGGTGTGAAGATGTGGTATAATATACCATGGGGAAGCACACTGCACTCTGGCAGTATTAAACATGTCTAAAAGAAAGATCCTGAAGCATAGATTGAAGGGATTTTATACTGCATGGCTAGTTAACAATTAAAACAAGCAAGGCACTTCTGATATAATTTGGGGTTACAAGAGGTGGTTTGATCCTATCAGGTCAGAATCCATGCATGCAAACACTGCTACTTCTTCCAACCTGGACTCAAAGCTTGTTTCAATATTACAGTTGCAGCTCTGTGGCATAGGAAGCTTGCAGTTAGACTGTAATAGCAGCATCAATGTAACTCCTTGCATGACCTGAGAGACTAGGGAGTAGTGCCAATCTCTTGAAACTTTGCAGGAAAACAATTCTGTACTTTGTAAAGCTGATATACAGGTGTGACCCTGAACATATTAAGTTAGTTCTTTCATATCATTAAAGTTAGCAAAAGAATATGAAATTGATCATGTCCATAGACATTATCTAAAAATATGTCTCAAGTACAATAATTCAGGATCACCCAAGCCCCCAGATTCTAAAACTGTTGAGTAGAAAATGTCTATGAAGATAAGCTTCATATAAAATCACAATCTAGCACTCTATCAATAACAAAAAAATATCAACCATTTAGGATTTTCCCTTAATTTTACATAAATCAACATATACCTATATCTAAAACCTCAATTTAAAATAAATATTTCTCTTATATTTTTTATTTGTATGAGTGTTTTGCCTGCATGTATGTAACTGAACCAAATATGTGCCTGGTGTCCATGGTGGTCAGAAGAGGGCATTGATCCCAACCGAGACTGGAGTGGCTCTGAGCCCATGGGGCTGCTGTGAGCTGAAACTGAGTCCTTACCCAAAGTAACAAGTGCTTTAAACTGATGACTTAACCCTCCAGCCCTAAAATTCTTTAAGGTATAATTTACCTCCACATTGATGTAACTAAGTAGTATAGACATGGGTAAAAGGTCTCTTGCACTGACTTTGAGGAATAACTTCTGTAGCTATTTTACTGTGTGTCAGTTAAACATGGCACATAGTATTGTCAGAAAACAACTTACAAGAGTTGGTTCTATTTCCACCATGTGGATCCTGGAGATGGAACTCAGGTAATAAGGTTTGGTGGTAACCCCAGTGCTATTGTTTTTTTTTTTGGGAGAGTAAATATGTATGCTTTGAAAATTATTAAGAAAATGGCAAGTGAACCATCAAAGAGAAATAAAGCCTGTTTGGAATACTGAAGTGTGTGCAAAAGCTAAAAGGAGAACATGAATTACTCAAAGAACTAGAAAAGAAACAAAGACATAATTTACATTACATACACACCCACATTAGAAAAGCTTTCTAACATGTAAAACTCTATTACTACACATTCTGCCAATATGATTATTCATCAATTATTATAAGCAATCCCCTTATTAATTGTCACAATCGACTAAAAGTTGATTATTCTGTAATTCAGAACAAACTATCAGTCTGGCCTCTGGCTCCATCTGACTACTACCACAATCAGTGACAAGTACTCTGCTGGAAAAAAAATCAAACAGAATCCATGCAGAATGCCTCTTCTGGTTTATACACTGGCATCAGAAATACGACGATGTTTGTTGTAATAAGCCCGGCCTCTAGTGAAGGATTGCCCTAACGGGCTATGATGCTGTCAGTAAGTCACTTAAACTCTTTAAATTCAATTTATTTATCTTTAAATACAAATGGTATCCATTTCTAATTGCAACAATAAGTGGGAGTAACCACCAAAGCTTAAGAAAATGCACACATCCTCCATAACCTTGACATGGCTCACCTCTGCTCTTTGCCAACGGAAGCCCAGAGTGTTCTCAGATCAATGACAACAAAATTCACTGCCATTCTGTCACTCTGCAATACTTGTTGATTGACATTATGACAAAACAATATTAGCATAAACTGAGGACTTCTGTTTAGTTAATGACTTGAAAGCTTCCAGTCAGCAAATCAAGAAACAAATGCTTTTACAGTACAGAAAATGATGTCTGGGAACATGCATGGAATTCTTCAAAGTGGAAAGTACCAAAAAAAAATTTAATTAAGTGTAAGAATAATTTGTAACAGAGAAGTATTACAATAAAAAAGTAAGTTAGTGAGTTCAAGAAATTTAAATGTTACAAATACTAATTTGCAAATTTTAAAACCAGTTTTCCTATTAGAACTGATGCTACAATTTGCTGCAGATTGCTTCTCAAATATGGTGCTTTTATTTATAAATTTGAAGAAAAACCTTTGAATTAAATATGTATAAATCTGTTTCTATTTGCTTATATGTTTCTTGAGTAAATTTTTATCCATAGTTGGCTGGTTCTTTAGTAAAACTGCAAAAACATTAGTTTCATTGTTTTTAGTTTTAGATGAGCAATATCACTTATGCAAACAAACAAATAAAAGGGGGGTTATATAAGAAATATTTAGTATTCTAAGTGATTATATTGAGTAATAAGAAAAAGACAAACAGTAATTTATAACAATAAGCTTAAGATTATACATACTACACTGAACTGTCAATAAGATACTATTACTTGGTTGAGTATTTTAAGTTTCTATGCATTTGGATGGTCACACTTTCATTAAAATCAGATAGTGGGATGACTTTGTGGGTAAAGGCATTTGCTACCAAGCCTAACAATCTGAGTTTGTTCCTAGTCATCTACGATGTAAAAAGAGAAAACTGACTTCTGCAAATTGTCCTCTGGCCTCTATAATGCTGTGGCATGTGTACACCTGCAATATGTACACTATATAAATAAAATACAGTTAATTAATAAATAGCTACATTCACACAATAGGATTACTTGGTGACCAAGAAGTCTAGCTATATCTAGGAGCAATTTTGCTTTTCGCGATTGTTTTAGACAGGGTATTGGGAACTTTGTCCTCTGGGCATAACATGGAATCCGCCATCTTGAAATCAGAGCAGCTGTGATTACCTGCACAAGACCCTCACAAGATGGTATGCATTACCATTACCATTATCTCACAGAGGACAGGAAAGGCTCCAGTACCAGATGCCTCCCCAGTATTTATACACAGGTAATAGTTGTGTAAATGATGGGTAGGGAAGCTTTTCTTCCAGGGTATAGTAGTCTGTAAGCTTTCTCTGCTCCAAAAGGTAATTCCTCATTTATGTTCCTGTTTATAACCACAATTAAACTCACTGGTTCGTCAAGGTAGACTTATGTGAAAGCGTTACTTTGATATGTAGTTGGGTAAACAAGTATTTGTTTGATATCTCCCAGGGAATCTAACACAGCACAGGGTTGACTTGTCACATAGCTGAGGACAACCTAAACTCCTGATCTTCCTGTTTCTACCTCCTAAGTACACTTCAGATATATGCAATTAAGTCTGGCTTAAGATTTTTCTCTTATTTTTAAATTTCAGTGCTTGTGTTAAAGGAAGCCTTAGGAATTCTGATGATCAATTTTTGAAAACTAAAAATTGCTGTGGGACAATGATCTTGTACCCTGTAAAGATTTATCAGTTGTATTGCTTTAATAAAATGCTGATTGGTCAGTAGCCAGGCAGGAAGTATAGGAAGGGCAACCAGGCAGGAAGTAGAGGCGGGGCAACGAGAGCAGGAGAATTCTGGGAAGAGGAAAGGCTCAGTCTGCAGTCATAACCCAGAAGCAAAGGAAGCAAGATAAGAATGCTTTGCTGATAAAAGGTACCAAGCCATGTGGCTGACACAGACAAGAATTATGCGTTAATGTAGGATGTAAGAGTTAATAAGAAGCCTAAGCTAACAGGCCCACAAATTTATTATTAATGTAGACCTCTGTATATTTCTTTGGGACGGAACAGCTGTTGGATCAGGCGGGACAGAAACCTCTGTCATCAAAAAATGTCAGCTGAAATACATAAAACATCTTTTGAAATATATGGTAATTAAGACAAATGTTATGTCAAGACACCCAAAAGTTTGGTAAACGTGAAGGAAGACTTAAAAACTACCTCCCTTTGTCCTGAACAATTTTGGAGATTCTATCAGAGGGGCATAGAGGCATACAACTGTGGTTTCTGTATTACTGGAAACTGGTGAGAAAGGTCACAGCCAAAGGCTTAATTCACAGTAGGCCAAGACCTGCAGGTCCCACTCTGAGACTGAGAAGGAATGAAAGAGCATTGCAAACAAGTGAGTATTATTCATCTGGGCTGGGCAGAGCCCGCAACATCCACACTGGGCTCAGGTCGGTCCTTACTGAGGCCCATGACGGAAGTAAAGAATACTCTCTCTTTAAAAAATGTATTTTGGTTTTTGACAAACTGTTTCTACAAATAGCTATTAAAACAGGTCATATATGATAACTAGTACAGGAGAGAAAATAAAAGACTTAGAAGGAAAAACACATACAAAGGAGACCAGGGAAATAATACAGGAAGAACCAACAGAACCTCACACATGGAAATAAGCAGAACTGACACAGATCACAAAATAACTATTACTGTAATGTTCAAAGGAAGAAAGTGAAACTTCTGTAGTGTATTAGAAGCCACAAAAAACAAAACAAAAAAGTCACAGCAGGAGACATAAAAGAGCTACAATTGGGAAGTAGAAAAATTAAAAATACAGTCAAAATGTTTAGCAACATACTAGACATAGCTGAAAAGAATTAGTAAACTCTAAATTGATGAAAATACTGTATTAGTATTTTACAAATATAAAAAAGTACAGTAGCCCCATCTATAAAAATGTATGACAAGTACTGTAAGTTTAACAAACAGCAATAAACAGACGGGAGGAAATATTTAACAGAAACTGGAGACTACATGGGATTTTATTCTTTAAAAAAGAATTGGCAAGCTGGGCAGTGGTGGGACATGACTTAGAATCTCAGCACTCAGGAGGCAGGCGGATTTCTATGAGTTCAAGGCCAGCCTGGTCTATAAGAGCTAGTTCCAGGACAGGCACCAAAGCTGCAGAGAAACCCCAAAATACCAAAAAAAAAAAAAAAAAGAAGAATTGGCTTTATGTTGATTTGTCACCAACATCCTCTGCCTTAACAAACTACTGTTTACTGACCCCAAAGAATGTACTGCCTAACTGATAGCTATGGCATTCTCAATACCAGTTAGGAACGCATGTCAATATGAAAAATAGGATGGCATTAAAAAAATTAAAAAAAAAAACCTATAGAGTAGATTAAACTTGACCTAGTAGGTGACCAAGAATACAATAAACTATAGCAAAAACACAGTCTTGCAACCTAATTTTCTTTAGGGACAAAAAGAAATGATCAATAAATTCCAGAAGGCAGAAAAGCACAGCATTTCACTATAACTTATATCAGAGATTATAAGACTAAGGATAGCCAAACAAACTCATTCACAATAACACGACACCATCCATTTGTAAATCTTAAAATACATATCTCCTGAGGGTTGGCGATACTGCTTGATAGTAAGACTCCTTGGTTACCAAGGAAAAAAAGATCCTGGGTTCAGTCCTTAGTACAATGTATAAAAGGGGAACTCAAACTTAACAAAAGAAAATACTATTCAAAAAATAATCACACCTTAAATTAAAATATTAAATATATGAAATGAAGGTCAAGTTGTACTCCAAAAGTAACTGCTACTAAATATTAGAAACAAAGGCAAAAAAGAAAAAGATCCAAATATTACAGAAGATAGATGAGACAATAAAAAGTTAAAAAGTGTAAATCTAATGATGTAATAAAAAAGAACCAAAGGCAGACTATTTTGAAAGGCGAAAGGCAACTAATATCAACTACAATGCACTCAAAATATTATGTTTTCTTCTTTATACCCTCATACAATTTTACTACACAAAATATTCTGCAATTTCCCTGCTCTATCCATGGTAGATAAAAGTATTATAATGGTATCACTCTGATGTAGAAGGTCCTTTTCTCTGTGTTACTTTTATTGGTTAATGAATAAAGAAAGTGGCTTGGCCTGATAGGGTAGAACAGAGCTATGTGGGGGAAAACTAAACAGAATGCTGGGATAAAGGAGGCAGAACAGAGAGACGCCATGGAGCTGCCAGAGTCAGACATGCCGAACCTTTGTCGGTAAGCCACTGTCACGTGGTGATACACAGATTAATAGAAATGGGTTAAATTAATATGTAAGAGATTAGCCAATAAGAAGCTAGTGCTAATGGGCCAAGCAGTGATTTAATTAATACAGTTTCTGCTTGATTATTTCGGGGCCGAGCAGCTGGGAACAAACAAACACCCTCCCTGCAACATCACTCCTTGTCAGGTTATCTAGCCTGATCTGGCTGATTACACAATTACACAGTGCACTAAAGGAGGATGTCATTTCATTGTTGCCTAAGACTCAGAGAAGCATGCTCCTCCTGTCCTCATAGTTACTGCCTAACTAGCTATGGCGTCATAACTGTCAATATAAAAATAGATACAGTGCTACAACACACTAATACGCATTCATCTGTAAAACTACGGACACAGAAGATCTAAATACTGTATTTTAAACATCTATCAACATTTCCTTCTTATGGACGAGCCTGCAAACCTTTCTCTATACATCCTAGCCAACACGACACAATGACTTGTAGGATTGAGAAGTAATAGAGAATTCAGTCAAGAAAATAGTGTGATAAAGACAATCAGTGTCTGAGTTTTGAAGATAAAGAAATATAAGGTCTTTGCAAAATTGAAAATTTTATTTTGTTTTTTGTGGCTTAGTATTCCTACTCACAATATCATAAGAACAATAGCTCTATTTCACAGGATATAGTAGGGAATAAACATGAGAAAATCTATAATACTGTTTACAAGAATAGCTATAATAGTCTAAGTGATGAGAATAATGACATTTATTTTTAAATTTTCATAACCTTTAATGAATAGATTCAACATTTAAAGCCCACAGGTTGCCATTTAATAATTGGTTTCCAATCCCCACTTGGTTTATAGCTTTATTCATTAAAAGGACATATTTGCATTATGAATATAAACCTTACAGTGTATTTTCTGTTGCCTTTTTTTCCAGGTGTATCCGTACATTTTATTTTACTTTTTTTTAAACTAAGAGTGGCTGGACAGTGTATCATTAATTTTCTTTAATAATTTTTAACACAATACATCTTTCAATTATATATTCATTTATATTTATTTTGAGAAAAAGATTGTTTTATTATACTTAATGTTTCAGGATATTCTGAAAATAGATAATATACTCTAATCTATGTGTTGTGAATTGCAATGCCAGTAAAATATAATCATGAAGAAATGTTTCAGTAAGTTATCAACATCTAGTAAATTTTAAAAACAAGCAAAACTTTTTATTGTGGTACTCTCCAAAACAGCATAGTTCAGTTTTTTTAAACCATAATTTCCATAAAAATGGAATGTCTAAAATATATATTATATATACTAATATACTTTATATATATATAGCTATACTTATACATATACATATAAATGTATATATAAAAGGTCTTCACAATTCTGGACATGTAGCTCTTCCTGGAGAGTATGTCTCAATGAGAGATGAAGAAGAATCTGCCCTCTAAGCATTGCTACCATACACATAAACAAACTACATAGCAAACAGTAACAAACTTGGGTTCAAATTTGTTCAAGGAGTTCAAACTATAAAAGGAAGAGAAAAACATAAGCTATTGCAAGGACAAAATCCCTCAGCATCTATGCCCGGGATTTCTTCTAGGACATACCACAGGTCTCAAATGTACAGATCCCCAATCTGTGGATGCTCAAGATTCTTTCTCTGATGCCTGCATGTGCATGATTCTCCCATTGTTTCAGATTGTGTATAGATCACCTATAACTAATACAATCTAAATGTGACATGATTGCTATACCAGACTGCTGAAGTAATGATAAGACAGCCTGGACATGTTCAGTAGGGAGGAAACTTTTTTTGAATATTTCTATATGAACTGGGTGAATCCATATTTGTGAAACCTCAGATAAGGAGGGGAAACTGTGAATTTTCCATAGATCATATTCATTTGTAAAGTAATCCAACTTACATCATTAGACTTGCATTTTTCCTTGTGAGAATATATAGTCCACTCCAAAAGCATATTTACTGGTTTTGTCAAAAGTCCTGAAGTTTCACTTCCTGACCAAAAGATTTCAAGAAGAATTGCTTTTTCTGTTACCTTTAGACTTTGAGAACTTGACCAGTCACACAACCTAATAAAAATAAGAACAAAAAGTAAATTATTATACCAATGTAATCACAGAAGTTATTAGACCTATTTTGATAGAACAAGAATGTCACGAGTTTTTGAGATTATAACCCAACTATAATAAAGGACAAAATATTAAAAATAGTCTCATGGGCTGAGTACGTTACAGTCCCAGTGCTGGGAAAGTCGAATCAAGCAGGTCTTTGGGCTCACTGGTCACTACTCTATGAGCTACAGGGCAATGAAAGACCCTGTCTCAAAAAACAATGCGGATGAATATTTCTGAGGGCTGCTTCTCAGGTTGAGCCTTTCTTTGGTCTCTCACATAAATACACACATGTGTGAACTGATACATATAAATGAATGTGCATATAACAGAAAAGTGGTCTCAGTTCAACAAGAATCAGTGATGTATACAGGACATTTATGAATATATATCACCTATAACTTACATATATATTCCTGAAAGATATTCTTCTAAATGAAAACTAAGAAAAACATGAACTGAAGAGAAAGAAAAACAATGTATGCAAATTGTCACTGCCACTGGGATGTATTTGAAAATGGAAACAAAACCTATACAGAAACATAAAGTAGGAGACTTCTTAAAGAGAGATACATATATAATTATAAACAACAGAACTATGACAAAATATTTCTTGTGATTAGCACTTACTTTTGACTCAAATGCCGTACTTCACTTTCAAGTAAATGAAAGAAAAACTTGAGCAATGTAAGATGGACCACCTTAGATCCAATATTTTCTGATATTTGATGACAGAAACCTTCATTGAAAAGGCAAGACCTGAATAATAAGAACCCAACAATGTATTTCATGAAAAGAAAGTTACTGAATAAATTGTGGACAAAATATTTCTTTTTAAAGACTACTTTACAATTTTAACAAAACCTCTAACAATTTTAAAGCAAGCTCAATAAAATTTCCTTAATATTTTCTTCCTTTAAATTTCAATCATGTCAAATATAAAAGATTTAGTTCTTTTTTTCTTGTTGGGTTGTATTACTGTCTGTTTTTCAAGACAGGATTTCTCTGTTTCACCCTGGCTGTCCTAGAACTCCTTCTGTAGACCAGGTTGGCCTTGAACTCACAGAGATCTACCCACTCTTGAGCGCTGAAAATAACAGTGTGTGCCACATTGCTCGGCTAAGATTTAGTTCTTAACACAAATCTAGTTTCTCTGTTTCAATATAGTATCTAGCAACTGTCAGTACTCTGTTTGTCCATTTCATTTCACTGGTTAGAACCAAGACACAGGAATTTCATCAAGTCCTTTTGATCACCATGATATGAGTTTATAATACTAAGTATAGTATACTTCTTACCCATGATTATTTTCATTTCCACTACATTAATAAACAAGAGTAAATAGCTTCATAGTTAAGAGTTTTCAAAGTTAAATATTTTATTTTTATCTTGTCATAATCATGTATAATAGAACTTTAAATGGTAATTGCTGTGTTTTATTACACACTTGAATTTGGCTTGTGCATATTAGGAGTTTGTTAGCACAGTTCCATAGTGCACAAACACACTCATATACACACATACACATGATTGTTAAATCAACAAGTTTGTTAATTTATTTATATGTGGATGTTTCTGCCTGCATGTATGCCTATGCACTGTGTGTTATCTGGTACCAGCAGAGGTCAGAAGGTAAGGGTATTGGATCCCTGAAAATTTTAAGTATAGAAGGTTGTGAGCCACCATCTGGGTGTTGGGAATAGAACTTGGGTTCTCAACAAGAGCAAAAAGTGTCTAAACCCCTGAGCCATCTCTCCAGCCCTGCAGTGTATTTTTACAGAGAAATCAAGACCACTAATAAATCCTAAGACTTACAGAGACTGAAGTTAAGCAACGGTATTCATTATTTAACTCCAACAATAATATCAACAATGTATCTGTTGCTTTTCATTTCTGTCTCCAGTTTCCTTGTCTTTGTGTATTTGCTTATATGCATACGTGTTTGTGTGCATGTGGAGACCAGAGGTTGATATCAGGTATCTCCCTCAATGACTTGCCACCTTATTTTTTAAATAATAGGCCCCCCTCAAGACAGGGTTCCTCTATGCAGCCCTGGCTGTCCTGGAACTCTCTTTGTAGGCCAGGCTAGCCTTAAACTTAGAGATTCACCTGCCTCTGACTGGGATTAAAGGGACTGGGATTAAAGGCGTGAGCCACCACACCCGGCAAAATGGGGGCTATTAACAAACCCAGAACTCACATGGCAGCATGTCTCAGAGACAGATCTGCCTCTGCCCAACGCTGCTAGGATTACATGCATACTGTCGCCATACCAGCTTTTTAAAACAAAAGTTCAGGGAACTGAACACAGGTCCTCATGCTCGTGTGGCAAGCACTTTGCTGACTCAAGTGTTTATAGCATACTTCATCCCGGTTACTCTGCAACAAAGCCTGGTTATAGGTTCAAGAAACTTACAAAGATCTAAACTTTGCCTAGCTACCCAAAGAGTCTTTTCGCTCTTATATGAAGGACATTTGTGGATACATAAGTGAAAAACTCTTTCCAATAAACGAAGACTACCAAAGTTATAGTAGAAATCATAAAAATCATAATTAGTTTAGCTAGTGGAAAGAAAACAGGAAGTTTTTGGAAACACCCAGAAAATGAAGAAAGGCCTAGGGAGATGACAAATGTAATGACAGATCTGGAAAACAATACGTGTTGGTAAAAATTCAAATTTCTAATTATAATAACATAAGCCCATAAACTAGACATTGCATATGATTAATATTTCTGCTTTTTATGACTAAAATTTGATGCTTATATTCAATAATTTTTCTTTCAAAAATATACAAATTCATAATTTTGGAAAAAAATTAAAATGTGCCATTATCCTATTTTGCATACTTAGTTTTTTTAAAAAAATGACAAGCATAATCAATATAAGGTTTGTCCTTTTTATAAGATTGGTAACAAAATACAAAACATAAGCATTCATTTTTTTCTAAAAATACAAATACATTTCATTAAAAATCAGTTCCTAAAAAACAGTAAACAACTATTAGACAAATGTATGCATCCTCACATGCAAAATAACTTACCTGATAAGCACTTCTACCAGAGACCAGGCTCCTTTCCTACAGGTCGGACACTGAAATAACTCTAAGTAGTATCTTAACATGGCTGGTGATTTCCAAGGAGGATGCAGATGAAGAAGAGCTGATAATATATGAAAGTATCGACCAGAAAATGTATCTATGTTATCCTATTATTTAAAAATAAACAAAATAAAATACTATAGCTAAAATAGTTCCATCAGTTAATTTAGTTTCAATCTAGAACAGTAATTCTAGCCCAATCTTGTGATTAGACTACTACATCAGTTTGAAATATCAGGGAAGACTGTTATATACATTCACACATCAGAAACATTAAGTATTAAGGGTAGCAGACATGGGATTTTCATATAGGATGATAGTGAGATTAAGAATGCCAAGGTGAAAACTCTGCATAGACCAGTCTTACGTGTATCCAACATTACCACAGCATAGTTTATCCCTGCCATGGCATTAAAATCAGCACCCTGTTGAACATGAAAGAAGACCATTTCTCCATAAATACATTTAACTGTTTCTAATTATATCTACTTAAGCTGTATACCACAAATAAAATGGCTATTAATTACTAAAAGCATTTTAGCAATCTGATACCATAATCTGACACTTATATCACTTACAGTCACAGAAAAAAAGGTAACATTTTTCTTTTTTTATTGAACAATCTTTTTTATACAATATATTCTGACCATTTTTCAATAGGCTAAGTCATTCATAGTAGTATGTAAATATTGTTAAAAAAAGAAAAAGTGGTAACAAATGGGTACTGCACTTTCTAGTAAAAGGAGATTTAAAGAAAAATTACAATTAATGTTCACATTTTAGCATTCTTTAAAAACATGATTCTTAGTGTCCTTACCTGCAGAACATTCTCTAGAAGGGCTTGGAGAAGACACACAGGGGGCACATACTGGGCTTGCAGGGAGGAAAGCTCTTCAATGGCTTCCTTAAAGAACTGTCCCTCTATAAGGCTTTCAATCAAGTTTAACATCCCTCTGGGAAGCTCTGCATTTTTACCCTAAGGAAAAAGAATTTTCTGTCTGAAGGAAGAAAAGTTCACCTCTCAGATTAGATCTTGAATTAGTAAAGAGCTTCTGTTTCCTCATCTGTAAATAGGTGGTTCCTGTCCTTACTACACGACAGGTTGCACAGCTTTTGAACTTTCTAAGTCTCAAGCAATTAATATTTTTCATAAGTAGGAGGCTCTCAAAAAAACCAACCAACAACAACAAAAACTAGAAGGTATGCAAAAGTATCAATCGCTGTTTCTTTCTTATTTTTCATTGCCTGAAGTGGTAAGATAAACTGTTCCTCTTAAAGAAAGTCTTAGAGAGGAAGTGTTTGCTATACAAATATGAAGATGTCAATTTTTAACTGGACCCTTTCTGAAGAGCACATGGAATAAAATAATCCATTTAAAAAAGTGAATGGTTGATAAATAACAGAAAATATTTTGGAAGTATTGGATCAAGAATTTAACACCAAAGTAGTAATTATTAAAAGTCAAGGTATATAAAACAGTATATAGTTCACCTATAATGAGGACTAGGTACATTTTTTTTTCTCATCACTATTGACAGCTGTGTTGAAAAATTTTCCCAAAAGAATAATCCTTCCCCACCACATTTCTGATTACATTATCTTAATTCAAAATAACTAAAAATTGTACTTCTTTTTTTATTCAAATTACCATCTAACTCCAAGCCCCTTACCTCTACATTGTATACAGGCTGTTTATCGATTCTAATGCAGTTGTATCGGACAGCCTACAAAATGACAACCATATAATTAAATTTAACAATTTAAGTTGAAAAATATATTTCAGTTAAAGCACAAAACCTTGGCTAAACAGTCAAACCAGATTCAGGAACACATTAATAGCTATAATTAATCTGATACTCATTCTGACTCAAATTAGTAACTATCATCATTTTAGGGTCACAGTATTCTCATGAATAGACTGTGCTATTGTCTTCTCAATTAAAATAACTTCAGGCCATTTTTACTTTAAAGATCTGAAGTTGTCTACTCTCCTTAGTACTTTAATAATTAAAAATGTAAATGTAGAGGACATTTTATATAAAAGTACAATGGGGAAAAATGAATTATGTTTTCTAAAAATCACACATAGAAACTTCTTGTATTGTTTTAAACTACCTGTACTTGAAAATTTTAAGAAAAGGTTATAATGAAAAGCATCTGCAACAAATTTAAAAGATAACATCCTGATTCAAGAAAGTTCTACAAAGGTATTCATTAAGAAAGTCAATGGAAAACAATAAATGATGGCAAAGCAATATACAAATTGTTAGAGAAGCTATAAAATACATTGAATTCTGTTACTAAAACGTTATAAATTCAAATGATAACTGTCTAGAAATGTAAAGGTAGACCAAGAGGGTTCCTACTTTAACAAGAAAAATGTAAACCACCTGCTCTTTTCTTTTCTTTGGTTTTTCTGAGACAGGATTTCTCTGTGGCTTTGGTGCCTGTCCTGGAACTAGCTCTTGTAGACCAGGCTGGCCTCAAACTCACAGAGATCCGCTTGCCTCTGCCTCCCGAGTGCTGGGATTAAAGGTATGTGCCACCACTGCCTGGCTGTAAACCACCTGTTCTTAAGCCCCTTTCTTAAGCTCATCAGAGATGCAAAGCTGTAATGCAACCAGCTAGCCTGAAGTGTCAGACTTCAAGCACCTACCAACACATAGCATTCTCTAAATACTACCAAGTGTCTGGATTAAAACAAGCATAATTCAAACATACTTCCCTGTCACTTATATCTTACTAAAGAGAGTTTTAGTGTGATAATCATTACCTGAGCTCTATATATGTCTCTGTATATTTGCTTTTTTAAGGCATTTTTTACTTCTGTGAGATCCATATTTGCCTTGACATCCTTGGTTTTTGATTCATTGGCATAATCATTAAGAGACTTCTTCATTTCTTTCTGCATACAAGTAAAGAACTTTAGATATTGTACTAAAGACAGTACTCAACACACAAAAAAATACAAGACTATAGAAAACCTACTTACTTTTGTGATCTCATTATTTGCTTTTAAAGCCCACACAGTGATGTTAGGACACTGTGTGTGGCAGGCAAATGCTGGACCATTAAGCTACATCTTTAGTACCTTAAAAAATTTTCATTTGAACTTATCATAAAACCAAAGTCTAAACACAAAATTAATTGTTGTTCTTTATACTTCTTACATACATAGCCTGGAGGTAACTTTAATACACAACTTAAGTATATCTATTCTGTTTTCCTTGGCCCATAACATAGAGGCATGGATTTTTGACTTTACATCAGAAGTTTTCATCATGTATCACCAAGAAGCACTTGTTCTCAAGGATTTCAGGCTTTTGAGTTTTGGATTTAAAATGTTCAATCTATATACACATGCTCTGACTTGGATTATAAAATAAAGTTACATTTTAGAAAAAGGTTATCCTTTTTATCATAAAATGTTTGTATTCCAACAGAGAACAACAACATTAGAAACAACATTAGTATTTGAAGAGATTATATGAATTACATAGTTTACAGTGGTGTTTTCCACTTTAAAAAGATTCAGCCACAAGGGCGCTCCCACCAAGAGCCAAAGAACACCTAAACAAAAACCCCAATACCAGACATGTGAAACCTTCTTCTGACTTGTGGGCCAGGGCTGTCCAGGGGATTCCCAAAACATACAGCCTACTCCTATTGCCCTTGTTACCCCCCGAAGAGGTGGATGGTAAATCCCTATTGCTGAAGACACCATACACTTCAGAAATTCTATGCAAGCTTCAAAAGGATGGAAGCAACTAAGAGTCCTATCCAGCCATGAAACCCATGAACCACATCAATAAACACAAGGCACAATAATCTTAAGGAGGCAGTAATGGCATGCATACTATGGCAGGAACCAACAGCTTTCTAACTGGAGTTAAGAACCACTCAACAATAGGAAAATTGTGCATGGTACATGAAATCTACTTAGTGCTAATGAAGTCAGGGCTATTAGAGGAAAATCAACACTTCTAATTTACTAAATCAGCAAGCTATATTTGTTCTCATACTCACAGACAGGGGGTAGTCTTTCCCCCACATCAAGGAAAGTTCACTTAGCAACAGACAGGGACCATTACAGAAAACCATATGTAATCAATATGCAGAGTTGCAGGGCCCAGTCCCAATGAATATACACTTACAGTGCCTAAGGCTCCAGGAACATAAGTAAAATGTTATGTGGATGGAAGTTTCTGTCCCAGCCCCGCAGTCATTCAGTTCCAAATAAATACACGGCAGTTTGTATTAATTATAAACTGTATGGCCTACTGTTACCTCTTACAACTTAAATTAACCCATAATTATTATCTATGTTTAGTCGTAGCTTGGTACCTTTTCTCAGTAAGGCATTCTCATCTTCCTCTGCTTCTGGATGACACTGCATCTCAGCCTTTCCTCCTCCCAGAATTCTCCTAGTCTGGTTGCCCCACCTATACTTCCTATCTGGCTACTGGCCAATCAGCGTTTTATTAAGACAATATGAGTGACAAATCTTTACAGTGTAGAAGAGCATTATCGCACAGCAATGTTATATATAAAAGTAAAATGCAATAAAAATTATACCAAAACAAGATTTTTCCAAAGTATATAGAATTAAAACAGAAAGCATCTTTAATAATCACATTGCCTGTTCTAGATTATAAAGAAAGAAAACTTCAAAACATATATCCTATTACCTCACCTCATCTCTGTAATGCACACGCTTTTTAAAAGTACTTCTAATTGTGTCATGTTCATCATCAGTTTTGCAATAACCTTCTTTTTTGCTCTTTTTCCTTAAAATGTAACTCCTTTGGATATTTTTAACTTTTTTCTTAGTTTCTTTCTGCATTTTGATCACAATTAAACAAAACAGAATATGTATTAAATGTTATAAAATCCAAATAAGCTAAAAATGGGGGCTTTACAACATAAGTTTAACACAATTATCAATAAAGCTCTACGCACAGGAAAATCTCACCCACACACGTGTATACGTTAGCAAAAATCATTTAGGAAAATAGCTGAGAATCATGAAGAACAGGCGACACACATTGTCCTGATAACAATCTCTTCATTCCTAGAAATACATTCTCACCTACAGTGATTTCTACATGTGTACCAAGTCACACAAGAGAATATTCACTGTTCACAGTAGAACTGTTTGATAATCTCAAAAAAACCAATCAAACACAAACAAACAAACAAAACCCAAATACTCATGAACAACAACAAAAAAATGGATGAAGTTTAAAAATGCAGCAAAAGTGAACAAAACATATGGGTGAGGAAAACATCCATAAGTAGTGTGACCTACAGTTCATTAACAAACAAGACTAGATTCCACTTTAAAAAAAGGAAAAATAAAATTAAGTTCTAAAATAAGGGATACTTCCAGGTAAAACGGAAAAGATATAGTTAGGAAACGACAAGAGGTGGCTTAAAAATTGGTGAGACTGATTCTTTCCCTGATTAATGAGCTCATAAAGTGGCATTTTTCGTCCTTCAGAAACACTGCAAAATGTCTTATAATACTTCTGTACATGTACTTCACAAGACATTTCATGACTTCCACAGTACTTAATAACTTTAATGAATACTTTTGTGAAAATTTACCTGATTCTCATGTGTATGTCTTCTGAATGTATTTCTCTTTTTAATAGATTTCATATCTTTTCTGCAGTCTCTGAATTTTTCTTTTTTGTGATGTTCACTCAGAATAAATATATCATTAACACTTTCATCAGGATTTTCCATTTTGTTCTGCATATTTATAAAATTAAGTATTCTCTGGGTTAATACAGCTTCAACACAACTACTGGAAGTCACACGTAAATTTCAGGAAAGCAGGTTTTATACAACACACATAAGATTAATTTTAAAATGTAAAATGAATTTTAATACATTCTAGTTATGCCAAAAGGGCTAGAAAAAATATGCTTTAGTTTGCCACATTTTATAAATAGTAAGTTACCAGACATACTTAGTAAACATGCTTATTTAATTCAGAGTAAGGAGTATTACAATCCCTCTTCTTTGAGAGATGAGAAATTTCTACGTTATTTATATATATAACCTCCTAATTTTATTTTAATAATTTCCTTATCTTTTGCAAAAATTATCTCTCTATATATTTAATAAAATGAAATCTATTTTGATAACCTCATCATTTTACACTCCTTACTGTATGTAAAAACTTCATACTTCATTTAGAATGCATATTTCAGATACATCAATTCAAAAAGCCTTACTAAACATATACATGTTTATAGAAAAAAGTCTTAAAGTTACACAAATGCCACTGCATTCAGGAGTAGGAGCAAAAAGGCTAAAGTATTTTAATCTTTAGTTAAACTTGTCATGTTATTTAAGAAATTACAAACTTTAAAAACTTCCAAACTGTTCCTAGCATGAATACAAATGTTTCAGTTTAGACTAATAGCTACTGCATGAGTGATTTGATAAACTAACAAAGAGACATATTGCACATAATGTGAAATGAGCATTAGCTTTGCTACGGAGGGAGGCTTTGCTGTCGCTGTTAACTCATGCCTGTGAAACACCGCACCAACAGCTGCAGTCTTCCTGCTTTGATTTTTTTCTGGTTTCTTGTTCTCCACGTTAATACAAATTGATATGTTTCAAACTCTGTTCTATTTATTCAACATACATGTTTCACTTTAGACTGCTTATGACCAGAGTGTTCACAGATGAGAAAGTTCTATAAGGCTCGTGCTACATCAAGCATACAGAGATTTTAAGAAAGCATATGCTGAGAATATTCCATATTTGAGGAACTCAATTCTTTAGGCACATATGCATTATTTCAAAGAGTCCTAAAACACAGATTTACACAAACTTCCCAATATATTCAATGCATGAGCTAATAAGATAAGGTTGATATGCTAGATTTCAGATCCCAAGGTTTATAACAGTTTCACCAAGAAGGGGCTCTCTTTTACAATTCTTTGGGAAAATTAGAGAATGTTCAACTCACAAAATTTTACCTGGGTTCTATATATGCTCTTTCCATAAGCTTTCATTTCAAGAAATCCTGTGTCTTTCTTAAAATTATTGCCTTTTTCTTGATTGCTGTATTTGGTCCAATCAGAACTGGTTTGAGAATCTTCATCATTCTGAATTTCCTTCTGCATGTAAACAAAATTTTAGGCCATTAACTTAGTATAATAGTGGTATTATGCATACTTATTATATATATTTTATGGACTTTAACTTAATATATAATTGTACATACTTTCTGATCAAGTCCTCCTAAAAGAAGGGCTATAAAACATTGAAAAATTTTTCAAGGAACCAATACTTAGAGCAAACTTTCTATATTATAGTGATTTATATATATCACACATACACACAAAAAGAGAATCCTTTGTTTAATAACTGTTATTTATCGAGTAATCAAGGACAAAAATATTTTATATAGCCACATAAACATTAAGATTACAACTCAGATATTAAAAATTGTCCACTTATGGTCAGACTGCCTTGTCTACTAACAATCCTATTTATGAGTCATCTAGTATAAAAACATTTTATAATGTCCTGTACAAATTAAAGCTACAATTCAGGACTGGTGAGAGCTCAGTCAGGAACCTGTTTGCCATGTAATTGTGAAGGCCTGTATTTAATCCTTAGAATCCAGACAAATAAAATAGCCTTGTCTGCTGACACCCAACAATTGAGAGGTTGAGATGGGCAGATCTCAGGGTTTGCACAGTTTATAGAAACCCTGTCTCAAGAAACAAAAATCAAACAAAGAAAAAAACAGAAAATGCAAATAAAACAAAACTCATACAATAAACAACAACCAAAATATAAGGTGGGTTGTTCTCAAAGAATGATATCCAAGGCTAACAGCTAGCCTCCTCAAAAGGTGGCCTCTACACTCGAAAGTGTACCTGAGCACACCTATACATACCTACACACAGGTAAAATCTAGACCTAAAAATTGTCCAGTTGTGGATAGACTGTTTACTTTTTCAGCCTTTCACTGATAAGATTTCTTATCTGCAAAATAATTCAGCACCCATCTTACAGAAGAGCAACAAAGACGACCACTTTTAGCTTCTGCTGTTGCAAACAAAGTGTCTTAAAAAAATCTGAATTGTGTTCATAAACCATTGTCTCTATCTTTAAAAATATCCATGTAATTATACATATAGAGCAGTAAGATAACAAGCTAAAAGTAAGGCAAGCTCACGACAGCTCCCAGGACGCCTCTGTGCAAGTGTCCGCAGTGTCACAGCTACACACAGGAGTGGAGGACTGTGATGAGACGACAGTCACAACGGAACCCAGACTGTCTGTCAAACTGCTTCCTGTACTCTGCAGGCAAGAGTCTCCCCTTCAGCAGGCTGCAATTTTGTAGCCCCAGAATAACTCTGAAAGACTGAATTTCTTTATCAGCTCAGAGAGGTTAAGGTGGAAATTTGGAAAAATAAGAACTTCTCTTCCTCCCTTTGAAATAATCATCAGAAGTCCATAAATAATTGCTATTTGAAAGAGTTTGCAGCAAGAAAAATTGTTTTTTAATCTCACATGGTTGAAAGAAGATAAATCTCTATGCCTGGACAATTAAATGGTTAAAATCAGGCCTAATTCCACAAAGATTTCAGGTAAACAGGATGCAAAGAAACATCTATTAATACTAGCAAAAAGACCAGAAACATAATGTTTACTTTCTATTCTTTCCAGGAGATCTACACATTAGGGTGCATTATACAAGTATTCTAAGTTATGGGATGTCAGGTGATTTATTTAATTCACTGTACCTTAATTTAATCAACTTGAAGTGGAATGATATACCACCAACCACATAGTGATAGGTTTAAATGAGAAAGAGAGTGTAAGTGATTAGCATAGTGTCCACAGTGGTCACTGTCGACACAGAGCAGCAGTTCTAAGAATTCTCACAATCACAGCAAGATTAGGAATTAGCTTTCACACACCAAGCGCCATACTACCTACCGCCTGTAGTACGGCATAGACCAAATGACTTCTTGATGTCTCAGAACAGGTAAAGTAAACCTAGGTAAAACTAGTGGATTTAAATTAGAAATTCTTTTTTTTCCCATTATTATTTCTGTAAGTTTCCTTCAATTCAATTAAGAAAATTTCTGTGCGTATATGATGCGTGTAAGCATGCATGCCTGTGTATGCACATGTGTGATGGGTAGAGGCTAGAGGACAAGTTCAGGTGTCATCTTCACCTTCCACTTTGTTTGAGACAGGATTTCTTATTGTCTGCTCCTGTGTATGTTAGGCTAGCTGGCCCATTAGCTTCCAGGGATAGCCTTGTCTTCATTGCCTATTTCACCACAGGAGTCTGGGATCACAGGTGTGTACTACCATGTTGGGCTTTATGGGTCCTAGAGATCTGAACTCAGCTCCTCATACTTTGTCCATGGAGTCGTCTCCCCAGATCTCTTAGTTCCTTAGGTTGACAGTGCAAAGAAGTTTAAGTATCCCAAAGTAACTTCTCCTTTCTATAACATCTTATATAGATCAACAATTAACACATATTAGTAATTTTGCCCCTCTGTGTTCCCTTACTTTGCATATCTTTAATAACCTGTATTCTACTAGAAAATGAAAAAAATTCCATGTTCTTTTCCCATTACTAAATAGTAAAGCACCTCAAAGATGGATATCTGATGTTCCCCATTCACATCTCTAATGCACTGCACATCATCTTCCAGAAAAACCTACAAACCTTGACTAAATATTAACCCAATTCTGCCACTCAGCTTTCTAAAATGTCTAAGAACATTGAACACAAGAGTTTTTGTGACTGTCATTTTTAACTCAGTCAGTTTACACAGCAACTCTTTGTAGATGACACTTTAAAGGAAGTATACTAGGTGCATAATGTGTTTCATGTCACAGATTGGAAAAAACAGACAAGTTAACTAACGAAGTTATTGTTCTCACCTTCCCTAGAAATATTCACAATGTGGTTTTCTCATTTAGACCAGTTATGTACTTCTGTCTGACCCAGAACTTAACAAAACAATGTATTTTAAAACTCGGTATATAAACTACATGCTACCTGCTACTTTTGGTTGACATAATATTTTTGTTCTTTAATACTTCAGCAGCTAAATCTAGGGCTGTATGATTATTAAATAATATACTCTAATCATTCTTCACAGAAAATATATAATTCAGATATACTTACAAATACAAGAAAAACTTTTAGTCACTGGTGGCAAGTACTAGAAAACCAAGTGAAACGACTCAATTCAATAAGTATTGACTCTCAGAATGGCAATGAGGGCCAATGAAAGAACTAGTGTAAGATTGGTAAATACAGGAACTCAGGTATCAGCACAGGGGTCAGAATTTTCATTTTTGTTTGTGACATAGTCCTGCTATATAGCCCAGATTAGCCTGGGATTCATGATCCTTTTGCTTCAGCCTTTAAGAGTTCTGGAATTTTAGGTGCCTACTTCTAGGGCTATGTTAAGCATCCAGATTCTATCTCCATTCTGTTGTCTATAAGACTGTCTTCTTATCAAGGCTAGATTGTGAAGGAAATATTTTAATTCTCATACTTCTCACTATTCCAATGATCTGATCACATGCTCATTCCCAGATCAATCACTGTCAAGGACAATGACATTTCCTACATTTCAAACAGACACATACCATGAACTAAATTCAATTTTCCAAGAAGACTACATTGCTATTGCTCACCAGGAAAAGGTGAGTATAGAAAAGACATATTATGTGTACTCAGAAGATTCAAAAGGCTTCCATAATTTCTGCTACTCTAACAAATATGAAATAAGAATTCATATTCAGTCTCTGTGTGAGGAGATCGGGACATAATTATGGAAAACACAAAGTCAAAAGTAGAATATCATTAAGTAATTAAAAATTTATTCTAGCTGCACAAAGAAAAGACTTGATGTTAGTATGAGGTTAGAAAAAAAAAGAAGCAGTTTGAATTAAGAGATATGTGAAATGGAATTGATATGACTTAGTAATGACTGGATATAAGAAATCAGTAAGGAAAGTTTTGAAAAGTGATCCTAGGTCCCTGGCATTATCTACAAGTTAACAGGTATCATTTCATGCTGAAATGAGATATAATGGAAGGAGTATGACTATTCACAGGTGAAGGTTATTTATGAACATCCTGAGCTTTTTCTAACCCTATGAATGAGTCATAAATTCTTCACTTATCTATCAGGAGTTTCACTGGGAGTTTGAACCCTGTTGAAAAAAAACAAAAAACAAAAACTTGAGACCTGGAATTTACATGACAAAGAAGAAGGAAGAAGGGGAAAGAGGACAGGAAATTATTTCTAAATTTTAAAAATAATTCTTTCCATTCCAAAAGAGACAGAAATCTCAAATCTGTATGTCATGCATTCTCTGCTATTTTACTATAGTGTATGGTAAAATATTTAAAATTACTCTTAGCATATACCATTAAAGCATTTATGGTATAAGTAGAGACCGAAAATAAAACAAGTTTAAACTTAAACTTCTGTCAAATCTATACCCACATTCTTGACTATTTAAGAATGCCTTAAAAAATCCCATATTCATGTTTCTAATTATTGCACTTTCAAAATTCAGAACTCAATTTTAATATAAACAATCAGCCCTCCATTTCTGCATGTTCTAAACCATGGAATCAACAAACTAGCTGGTTTAATCCTGAATATGTCCATGCTTGTAGCAATCTAGAGACAATTTAATGTACACAGGAAGGTATACAGGTGACATATAAACTCTATGTTATTTCACACAAAGGGCTTTAGAGATGAGAATCTGTAACTCTGGTATCCAAGGGTATTCTAGAACCTATCCTCTGGAACCGACTGGAATGACTCTTGATACTTTATGAAAACAAATGCTTTAAAAGTCTAATACTTATTTTACTTACCTCTAAAAGAAAATCCCCTAAATACTGAATTGGATAAAACGGAGCCTTAAAGTTTTTTTGTTCTCGCTCAGCACTGATTCTTGCATTACTGGCAATCACATGAGTTATCCCACTTGGAGAACTTTTTGGTAAAATGACATTTGCCTTTCCAGCCTCCAAAACTCTAAATAAAAGTGTAGATGATGGGGGAAAAAAAGCATTAGAAGTCTAATTAATTAATTCAGTCAATTACCAATTACTTCCTTAGGGATATGAATAAAATTTCCTAAAAAAAGGTTTTTCTCTTGGGTCACTGAGGGACCATGGAAAGTTAACAACTGTAATAATTTCTTAAAACCTAAATTGTCTAGAACAAATGTTTAAGAATCTCAGTATTCTTTCTGTTTCCTCATATGGGATGCTCTTATGAACACTGAAGCAATCGACATGTACAAGTCACAGCAATAAGCCAAAATAACAACGGATA
>PVIU01017160.1:0-42744 GCA_004026605.1 Ondatra zibethicus
GGGAATGCAAACTTGTGCAACCACTTTGGAAATCAGTGTGGCGGTTTCTCAGGAAATTGGGAATCAACCTACCTCAGGATCCAGCAATACCACTCTTGGGAATATACCCAAGAGAAGTCCAATCATACTACAAAAGCATTTGTGCAACTATGTTCATAGCAGCATTGTTTGTAATAGCCAGAACCTGGAATCCCCTCTGGTTCTTACAGTCTTTCTGCCTCCTCTTCTGGAGGTTTTCCTGAGCCTTGTGGTAGGGATTTGCTGGAGACATCCTATATAGGGCCACGTGTTCCAAGGTCTCCAACTTTCTGCAAACTGTCCAGCTGTAGTTCTAATTTCTTCAGTCTGATAAATGTGGAAGCTTTGCTGGTAACTAAGCAAGGCACTGACCTATGATTATAGCAGCACATCATTAGGAGTCATTTTATTGTTACATTCCTTTAGTAAAACGGTAGTATTTGGCTTTACCTTAGATTTCTGGACTGTCTGGTCTCAGGTTCTTGGATACCTGAGCAGTGATGGGGATGGGTTCCATCTCATGGACTGGGCCTTAAATCCAATCAACTACTCCCATGATTAGTTTCTCCCACAAGTTTAGTGCCATTATTTCACTAGCATATCTAGCAGACAAGTCATCACTGTAGAGCAAATGGTTGATAGCTGGGTCTGTGCTTATCTTTCTCCCTTGGTAATAGTCAGCATACTTTCCAGTATCATGAACACTAGTCAGTAGGACTGTAAGCTCTAGGTAGGCACCAGCTCAACTTCTCCATGTTCAATGTGTTATGTAGGTGTTGTCTTCAGAAATATGACTATGCTGTCATTTTGTGAAGCGTAACCAATAGTTTTGAAAATAACTTCATTGACTGTGGTTTCCATGTGACCCCTTTTTCCAACAACTCTATTAGATGTCAGCCATTTCCAGAACTGGAGGATTCATTTAGAGATGAGAGAGACCCAGCTGGGGCTCCATAGCCCCCATTATCTGGCAATTCTATTTATATATGTATATACTTTTGGAAGCTTATACTGAATTAGGTTTCCATACAACCCCTCAAGTGGCCCTTGGTTTTAGCTATCTCTCTTCATATTCCTTTCCCCTTTTTCCCCTTTCCTCCCTATTTGGATAATGCTCACTACTGGTGTTCTCAATTCACCAATAAAAGACACAGATTGACACACTGAATTTTTAAAAAAGCAGCAAATCTAGCCTACTTTTGTATACAACAAACACATCTTAACTTCAAGAAGACACACCATCTCAGGGCAAATATATAGAACAAGATATCCTAAACAAATGGACCAAAGAAGCAAGTCAGTGTAGCAATTCTAATATCTTATAAAAAGACTTCAGGGGCTAGAGAAATGGCTCAGAGGTTAAGAGCAGTGGTTGGTTTTCCAGAGGTCCTGAGTTTCATTCTCAGCAACCACATGGTAGCTCACAACTATTTTAAGATCTGGGGCCTGCTTCTGGCATGCATGAATATATGCAGTCAGAACACTGTATACATAATGAGGAAATACAAAATCTTAGAAAAATAAAAGACTTCAAACCAAAAATATTTAGAAGAAATAGAGAAGGAATTATATACTCATCAAAGGAAAAATCTGCTAAGAGGATCCTACAATTCTAAACATGTATGTACTGAACACAAGGACACCCAAGTTCATAAAAGAAACACTAGTGCAGCTTAATCCCCATATTGACCTTCACACAGTGATAACAGAAGACTTCAGTACCCACCTTTGCCAACTGAAAGGTCATCCATACAAAAAAAAAAATAAAAGAAAAACCCTAAACAGAAACACTGAATCTAAATGATGTCATAAACCAAATGGACCTAAAAGTCATATTTATAGAACATTTCACCCAAGCACAAAAGATTATATTTTCTTCTCAACAGCTCAAGAAATTTTCTCCAAAATTGACTACTATATATTTTAACTATCAAATATATGACATGATATAAATACTTTCTGAATATGGTTCTTACTCTTCACCTTCTATTATTCCATGCCCATTACCCCTGATTATAAGATCATCTTTCCAATAATTTTGTCATTTCAATTTTTGTCTCCTTCTGCCTTTACATGTAATACCTACAATCTTTAGTGGTAATAAATCTAACGCCCTGAATTCTTGATAAATGAATTGTGGGAGCATTAGTGAAGCCATCTTGGTCTGATGGGTCCAAAGTGCATACTTGTTTTGCTCACCTTTGCTAAAATAAGACAACCAGGATATTTTGCCAAGAAAAACAGCACAGATGTTGCCTCCTTGAAAACTGGATGTTTTGAAGTCCTTTGAACTCGAAGTAGTTTCAGATAAAGAAATCTATAGCAATGTTGCCTAGTTCTGAGTGGTGTATAAAGCACTGAACACCATGAAATCAGGGCTTGCAGTATTCACTGACTGTCCTCCTGGGTGCAACTTTTGTCAGTCTCTTTATTTTCCCTTTAATCTTCACACCCCATTTCAGGTGCTGTTTGACAGGTCGGCAGGTTTGGCCAATAAACAATTTGATGATTTACATAATGTCCTTCATCCATCTCCTTTTCCAGTTGGTTTTGTGAAATTCTTATTTTAACCACTGCTTAAAAATTGAACAACTAAAGACTATGGATGACAATACATCTTTCCTGATTTTATTAAACTTGAAGTGAATTTACAAAGAATGCAGGGTTATCTGTTCTCTCTCCTTTTGTGTATTTTTATGCCTTACTAAATGTTTCTGATTTTGTCTAGAGGTTGGTTTAAAGTTTTAAATAAACCAGCATTATTTTTATGACTCTGATTAAATAGGTATAATTCTTACAGAGCGCTATAGTTTCTACAGATATACTTTCTTCTCTGAGCCCGCTTTCATGTTTGATCTCTACCCCATTTCTTTCTCTCTCTCTTCTCTCTCTTGTCTCTCTCTCACCCCTCCCGTGTGAGTGTATGTTTGTGTGTGTATGTGTGTGTGTCCTGTCTCTCTCTCTGTCCTGTTTCTCTCCTTTCTTCACCTGACATTTTGAGATAGTCTATTGACTTGGAGCTTACTGATTATGCTAGACTTACTGGTCAGGATCTGTATACCATACCCATCTTTTTGCATGGATGCAGGGGGTCTGAATTCAGGATCTTTTGCTTATGGATAAAGGCTTTATCAGATAAACTATCTTCTTAACCCTTTTCAATGTGCCTTTAATGTTGCAAATATAGTGTCACTCAAAGAAACCTGCTTGACTCTACTGAGTTGTGGCGCTATATTCTTTTGCATACCTACCAGGATTTTCTTGACTTGTGTGTTACTCTTGGAGGTTTTTAGTTGTCCATGCTTTGAGTTGTTGTGGAAAAATATTAAGACATGACTTTTCCCAGAGTAATAAAACACCTTATTTGTGATCTTAGCATTCCTCCTTCACACTCACTGAATTGTTTCCATTCTGTTCTTCTTGGAACTCTAAAGTCTCAGGTCTGGTCTTTCTAAACTGTCTTCCTCACACTTAAACTGTGGCTTTTTTTTTTTTTAAATCTGTGTCTCACTGCGTAGTACTGGAACTCATCAAACTATCTCAAATTCTAAGAGATTTTCCTTTCTCTGTGTCCAGAGAGTTAGGATTACAGGCAAGCACCGCCATCCCTGGCAATAGGAGGCTTTCCAATACCATTGTTTATTTTCTATGCAGGTTCTAGTTACTTGATCCCATATTTTATACCTATGACTTTTTGACATTTTAGTTTCCCTAATGTCTCCCTAGTTAGTATTTCATGGATCATCTTCCTCTAACTAAGACTGTTTTGTCCTGTGCTGACATTTGATGTGTTAGATGGTAGCTGCTACCTATCTGTTCCCCCTTTTTTAGACTAGGTCCTCATGGCCTTTCTAGAAAGGAGTCCTAGGAAGGAAGGACCTCCCACATCCAGTGCTTCTATTCTACCTTCCCATTCCAATGTTTGAATAAAGAATTCTATTTCAGAAACTATGTTTTCTCAGTACACAGTGCTTTAAATTTTCATGTGCTTAGACTGACTATTATTTTGCTTTATATCTTCCTCTGTGTTCTCATTTAGTAAATACTTCTCCATTCCTCAAACAGATAAGAAGTCACCTCAATTTCTTCTCATTTCATTTTCAGATTTATTATTCTGCTTTGTGATGCATACTGCAAGATTATGATCAAAGTTCATTTTGCCTATAGACACATTTCTTCATATTTTTTGGTGACTAAATGAGCCCATTTCCCTAATTCATCTGTGATGCATCCGTTTACATATCTTAATGGATCTATCTATATCTAAATATCAACAATATCCATGTTGGACTTATTAATTCGTATTCCAGCAACACATTATATAAATTATTAGTGCCCTAATATGATTTAATTTTCTAAAGACAAGTCTTTCATTATGTTGTTATCATTATTATTACCTGTAATAAGATATTCCTAGTCATGTATGGCAGCACACACCTTTAGTCCCAGCACTGACAGGCAAGGAAAGGAGGGTTGTAAGCTGGAGTCAATTGAGCTGCATAGTCAATACCTGTCTGAACACACCTAAGTGCTAGAACACTTGTCCTCAAGTGAAAAGCCCTTCCTTCAATGTGTGGCATCACAAAATGCATATTATTTCTTTGTTTGCCATTGTGCATCAAAAATAAAAGTAAAGGTAAAAGCATTGCTTGAATGTACACTACCCAGTGGCCATTTTTGTACATACAGACTCACAAAGGAAATTATACATTTATATAAAATTTTCTGTGAAGAGATATTAAGATTTTCATAAATGGTTCTAAATTAATGGAACTTTAACCTGCGTGTCTCATTTTATCTATTGAAAGCTAGAACTGGCATGGATAACTTTTCCTTGTTAAATTATTCAATCAATGTAAGTGTCATAACTAAAATTTCAACATATGTGTGGTTTATAATTCAAATGCTTTTGTCTCTACTTATTAATTTTATATTAAAATGTATTGATATTTTATTTCAAGTCAATTCATAAATTATTTTAGTATTTTTTGGCATATAAATATCAAAAAAGAAAAATTCAAATAGACAACATATTTTTATTGTAATTTGTAGCCATCTGACTATTACTCATTATGAATCATATACATTTATAAAAATATTAAATTTATTATAAAAGATTTGCTAATAAAAATCACACATAAAAATTAATGACTCAAAGTTGATACATCTCAATGTGTGCTATGCTTATCAAATACATATTATATTTAGTTTTAAAATTACATATTCATATACTATTTCTATTCCTTTCTTTTAATCACACTCTCATTTGTTTACAGAACAAGAGGTACTTATATTTTAAAATCAGTTTTCTGTCTTGTTTCCTTCTGCCCACGTGTAAATTAGGAGGAATTTAAAACCAATGAGCTGTTTTACTTCCATTTAATTTTTTTGTAGAAATTTTAATCATTCAGTCCTTATGTATTCTTGAGAAATTAATTTCTTCAGGAACAAAATAATGTTGTAATGTTTTCTTAACCAAGAAGCTATACATGATCTGTTCCTGTATCTGGACTCAATTCTTTTATAACAATCAACATTTCTAGTCTTGTCTGAAATAGTAAACCTACATCATTTTCTTACTATATTGTATTATTACCAATTGACATATTATGACTTCGGTAACATGTTCAGACATTTAAAGCCTAAATTCTCTGTTGGTATGCAGTGTGTGCTTTCTTCCTTAGTTTTTGTTAGATTTCAATATGTAAATGCTTGGCCTCTTGACCTTTAAGAACAGAGTTTGGGGCCTTCATATTTCTTAGGTTATGTATTTAGTGCAGTTTCAATCAATGTAATGTGTGGGCCACAGTGCATTAAGCTAACCAATAATATTTGATTCTAGTTGCTAATATTTTCAGAATAGATCATTATACCAGGAACTCAGAAGCAAGGGATAAGTGAGCCAACTTAGAATACAAGTTCTCCAGGTTGCTGCTCTAGTCAATATTAGTGTCTGCCAGACAACATCTATACCCACTCTTTATTGATATAGTGCAGAGTACTATAACAAATAGTCATAAAGCCTCACTATCCCTGTGAAGCCTGGTGAATAGGGACAAAAGCAGACACTGGAAAACTAAGTGTAAGGGTAAGAAGCAACACTCAAAGTATCCGGGCCCCGAGGAATGATGAAGGCAGAAAGCCCAGAGCAGCGCTGAAGAGGAAAGATCACATCAGCTTACATCAAAGCATTAAGATGAGAGGCATTAGCGGTTCTCTCATCTCATCTAAAGTTTCGAGTAAGATTATTTGTTTAATTTGATATAATAATTTTAAAATAGCCCAGTAATCACACTTCCTTCTTTTCAACATGTGTACATACATAGATGCATTCTCAAACTTACTTCCTAATGTTGGCTTAGCCATTCCTACACTATAGAATACATTATAAACTGTTTGTTTCTAGTGTACAGAATTATTCTTGCAATCATTTATTAATATCGAGCTCACGTCTATTTTAAGATGCTAACATTTCTATTCATGAATGATCCTGAGGGGACACTCGAGGGACTTAGGTAGTTAGGAAAGCAAAGGAGGCTTTCCTGAGAGAGTAGCTCCTTGTTCCCAGAAGATTTTGTAAGGAGAAATGATAAGAAGGCCTAGGATTAGTTACCAAAACAGGACCAGTGAGGGACAGGTAAGGACCCAGGGACTCTGTAAAAACATACAACTCAGAGTCCATTCAGTGGATTGCCAGCCTTAGAGCCTCTTCCAGAATGAAGCTGTGACACTTGCTTTCTCCATGAATTGGTCTTCTGTTTCCCTTAGGAGTTAATTCTTTGTCGATTTCAGTGTTATCAGTTCATCAGCACCAGAGCACTCAGATGAGTTTCAAGTAAGAATATCTGTTTACTTGGATAGAATGCTTTTGAAAATGCTCACACTGGTTATCACAACTTCTTTCTTTTTAACTCATATTAGCATGTAGATGCATTCACATACTTCCTAATGGTTGCTTAACCATTCCAGCATCATAGAATAAATTGCAACCAATATATGTTCTATAAAATCTTTAACACATGGAAGAAGGTAATTGTATACATATAATTATTATACTTTGCAATTATTTACTAATATTTAACTCAAATATGCTTTTAAAATGCTAACATGCCTATTAATGGATGACAAGTAACATTTTCAAATCATTTTTTGCTTTTTGTTTTGTTTTTAGTTTTTATTTATATTTCCTTTGCTCCCCTACTTTCTTCGCCTCTCCCCTTTTACTCTCTCTCATGAACCCCACACTCCCAATTTACTTAGGAGATCTTGTCTTTTTCTCCTTCCTATGTAAATCCATGTAGATCCTCTTTGTTGTCTAGGTTGTCTGGGGTTGTGGAGTGTAGGCTGGTTTTCTTTGTTTTATGTCTTAAAGGCACTTATGAATGAGTACATATTATATTTGCCCTACTGGGTCTGGGTTACCTCACTCAATTTGTTTTTTTCTAGATCCATCCATTTGCCTGCAAATTTTAAGATGTCATTATTTTTTTTCACCACTGTGTAGTACTCCATTGTATAAAAGTATCACAGTTTCTTTATCCATTATTTGTTTGAGGAGCATCTTGGTTGTTTTAATGTTCTGATTATACATTTTCAAATCTTAAGTGTATCCCATGTAGTGAACAATGGCCAAATCCCTGAGACTTCACCTGTGCTTCATGAAGTTTACGTTTTAGCACTCAAAGTTGAACATTGGGGAATGTTGAATAGTAAGTTTACAATGTAATAAGACATAAAAGGCAATTGGCTAATTAGGATTCAAATTGTCTGGGGCAAAACAGCCTCAGTACAGTCATTGAAGGGCCCTGAGGATGGATCCCAGAGTTGAAACCTCAGCAATTAACAGCAACTATCTTAAGGAACAATGTCACAGGTCAGACTCAAGCTGTCAACACAGTGGAGTGTGCTTTCCTATATAACATTTAGTTTTCATTCTAGCACAAAGTTCGAGGAGGAATTTTAGGATTTTCTGTCTCTGAGACATGCTTCTGTTTTTGGTCTTTGGCCCTTAGAGGGAGTCTTGTCAACCCAGATGGAAAATTTTTCTTAAATAAGGTATATGTATTTAAACACAGACTTATGATATTATAGGTATCATTAGGTCAATAATTAGCAGTATGATTTCTAGGACATTTTAGACACCTTAATGTTATTTTACCCTCCTCTTTCCTTCCTTAATTTGTATTTATCTCCCTTCCCACTTCTGAAATAGAGCTACCTCCTTTTCCATTTCTCTCATCAGATCACTGTACCCTGCTATTTCCCTCTCTATCCAACCCCCAATCCTCCCAACCAGGCAATAGTCCCTTTTAACTTCTCTGGTCTCTCAGTTACTCCAGAATATGTACTTACCGAAGCCTTGGAGCTACGAGTCTCATATGAGAGAGTACACGTAATGTTCTTTCTTGTTATGGGTTACGCTACCTAACAGGAACTTTTCAGGTTCTATCCATTTACCTCAAGGTTCAGTATTTCATTTTTAATCACAGTTCAGTAGTTTTCCACAATATAAAATCACATATTCATTGTCCCTTTATGAAGGTTAGAATACTTTTTTCTTTTTCAAAACATGGTATAAATAACACTCCCATAACCCTATAAATCACAAGAACCTGGATGATTTTGCTTTGATGCATTTTGGTCATTCATTTCAAAATTTCTAGCTAACTTTTAGGTTATATTACCTAAATATGATTTTCCTTATTTTTCTTCAAATTTTTAAATTATTTCCACCACATAGGAATATACGTTATGATTTTAATGTACACATAGTAATTTCTATGTATTTATAATTATTTATGCCAAATTTTATTTGAAAATGTTTGCAAGATTTCATATTTTTGAGTTGTCATATTTTTGCAAGGAATGAAATAATAAATATTCTCTTCTTAATCTCTCTTTTTGCTCTCTAATTTATGCATTTGTGTTATGGACCATGGTTGAATTTCAGTCTAGGACCTCAGCATGCTAGGCATGTGTGCTAGCATTGAGATGTATCATTGGCAATCTTTGTCTTCTCTATTCAGGTTTCATCATATTAGTCAGTTTATTTAATGCACAAACAATGTTCCATTTCCTTATGTTTTTGACAGTATTTAAAGGTATTAAGATGTTATATCTAGTAATGAACTATAGAAATGATCCCTGAAAGTATAGACAATCGGAGCAGACTGAGGGGCCAATGATAATGGCACTGGGGTTTGTCTCTATGGCATGTACTGGCCTTTTGGGATCCTGTTCTCTTTGGATGCATACCTTCCTAAGCCTGGATGTAGTAGGGGAGAGCCTTGCACTTCTCACAGGGCAGGGTGCCTTGCCCTCTCTTAGGACTGGAGGACGGAGGGGAAAGGGTGTGTGGGGGGAGTGGGAGGGAAGTGGGAATTTTGATTGGTATTATTTATAAAGTAATAAAAAATATGTTATATCTAAAGCAATAAAAATTCTCTTCTTTCATATAGTATCATTTAATAAGATGATCAAATGTCTCAAAGATCATACCCTTCCTTCTTCTTCCTACATAACTCACTTGATGTATAACTGAACTGCTTTTAAAGTTTTTCTTATCAGGTATATTCACTATGTAGTTTGTAGAAACTTCTCCTAGGTATTCATGATGAGTGTAATTTGAAAGATAAATTTTCAAAGTTTATATAATGTTTGTTATTTTATCAATGGGGCTTGGTAGCAGTTTCCTTATCTACTGCTAGCCATTCATTCACTCATTTTTATTAAAAATTTATCATGCCTGTACCTGTCCCACTAGTGCTGTAAAAAAATGTATGACATAAAACAAGTGAAAAATATTACTTGTAACTACAAATATACTAACTCAGCCAGAGACCTGGTAGATAAAGACCATCCGACATTCCAGTTATATATACACTTTATGGTTTTCCATAGTAAATCCAAACTAAAGATTTAGAAAGGCATTTTATTTACCTTGACTATCACATATGTTAAGAGTTTAAAAGTGGGGCCAATACGACATCCAAGCCACTGAGCCAGTGGTCTGAACTTTCAAGCTGGAAAGACTCAGGGCTTTCTCTGTTACACGCTTTCCATTAGCAGCTGCTTAAGGGAGAACATTCCGATGCCTCTTTCTGCATTGCTTGTCTTGATTTTCATTTTTTTTTCAATTTTATCAGAGTGGCTCATAAATAAACATGTCTGCAGCTAGCTTTGGGAGTGACAGTTTATTCCAACTATTGGATGGATTGTACAAAATATCCATAGTGTTTTTCTCTGACTACACATCCAGGTGTAGACTTTAAAATTAACCATAACATGGTAGGATGCCTAAAAATTTGGTGCTGCTTCCTCTTTGGGATACTCATTGTCAAGTGAAACTTTTAACTTAGTAAAAAATAAGTTTTAAAAGATGCATCTGGGGGATTTGTCCCTGGAACCAGTGTGTATGCTGCCCTTCATTGAACTCAACTTGCTTAAATACAATGTCACATGTGGTTAGTTGTTGTTAGGTTCTGTTTGATTAGGTTGAATCATTTTGGGTGTTTTCATGGAACCTTGTGATACTTTTAATACACTGCTGATGACCTTGATGTCTGTGTACACAGGGCTGTACCATCAAAGACTGGCACCCAACTGTGGCAATGCCCTTCTGTGATCCACAGCTGCACTGTGCCCTGAGAGCCCTAATGACAGGGCAAATGGGCGGCAAAGCGAAAGCCACACATAGATCACTTGTGCCCGACGCAGGGGATGTCACACTTGTTCAAATGTTTACTCTTTTTTTATTCTTCTTCCAGCTGAGCTCTTTCAACTCATTGGAAAGTGGCTGGCGCTTGCCTGAGATCTGAAGGTCATGGATTCTATTGCACCGTCGGGCTTCATGGATGTGGCTACCAGATGACTATGATGGCTGTGTTCTTTGTACGTGGGGTCACAGATCGTTAAACATAACTTCCATTAGCATCTGCTTCTGTCTTTCAACAATGACATATGTGAGCCAATGGAATGTCTTAACAGAGGGAAGGTAACACATTTGCCAGCCCACTCTATTGGCATACATGAATTTATAAATTCAGAAGTCTCTTTATATACCACACAATAATCCTAATAAAAATATTCCTCTTGTGTATTAACATTTTTGATTGAATTAGTAATTGAAAATTATAGAATCCAGCTCTTTGGGAACCCAACAATGCTCTCTTGGTGAAGGATATTTTTTCCACCATGTTTTATTGCATACACTTCATTGTGTGTCCGAGGTTGTTGCATCTTTTCCCTTCTAATTTCAATGTCTTTAATGTGTTCTAATGTCCCTGCATCAGACAGGTTTACTCAAAACATGCCTTTTTGCTCTTGTCAACATTGTGCTCAAAATTCTGGTTTTGGCATAAAATGATCAAATTCTTTAGTCTCATCTAAAGTTATTTATACTATGAGCTAAAATATGTCTTTCAACTATGATTCATCACTGGTAACTATTTCGCTGTCTCCTTTACTAGGGTCATCCCACTATGTGGAAGAGTGTTGCATTGTCAGTAGCTAGGGATTTAACAAACCTGTACATTCAACAGCAATTTTAGTCCCTAAGTGAGTAGGGGGAAATCTCTTGATGAAAACTTATAGTTTCAGTGAAGAAACAAATTGAAGTAGGCAAGATTGACACCTTGTAGGTTGGCAGAATTAATATCTTAAATCACTATAGTACCAAAAAACTACTATCAAATTTTCAATAACATTCTTTATATAAATAGGAAAAACAATTTCATGTAGAAACACACACACACAAACAGAAATTCATGTACAAACACTCCTGAGGGGAAAAAAATCCATGCTAGAAGTATCAAAGTACCTAATTGGAAATTATATTAAAAAGCTATCATAATATTTTAAAAGCATGTTAGTGGCATAAAACCATACATGTTCACAAACTGGATTAGGATAGAGAATCAAAAATATACAACCCACACAGCTATAACTATTTGACTATTTATTTTTTTAGAAAATGATTAAATTTGATTCTCTTCTTTGAGAGCCAACACTTATTTTCTAGATAATAAAGAATCAATGTAGGGAAATTCTTCTTGAAAATTGAGAAAGTGACAGAGACTTAAAGAAGTTGGCACTAATCAGAACAAATAAGCAGAAATTGTCCTAACTACTAACTTTTCTTAGCTTCAGCACTTTATTTGATTTATATGCAAATTGCTTCTTGCCTTTGATTTTTTTGTGATTATTATTAAAAATTTCAATACTGAAAATTTGATTTCCTGTCGTTTTGCAATCTAATTTTGTGTGGTAATTAAAAATTTGTTTTATTCTTTCTTGTTTTAATATAACCTATCATGTAAGAAGAATTCCTTCCTCTGTGTTTCAGTTTTCCTATTATGACAGCAAACTAGCTGTTTCCAGAGCATTTTGTCTAGGTTGAGTCATTAGTGTGTCCACCAGTAGATTTCTGAGTGAATGCTAAAACTCTAAGAATTCTATCTTTGTGACTCTACCAACTAGAACTGAGTATTTCGTGTGATTTTTCACCAATAAAGTGAAGTTGTTAACATTAACTTTATAAAAGCCAAATAAAAATTACTAGATAGAGAACAATAATTTGAAACTAGCTAAGATTATTTTGCAGTGAATCTGAATCTCTTTGATCATTCAGGTACTTGTTGAGCTGATTGATAACATCTGATTATTTATCCATAATATTTTTTGTAAAGCATCTGCTCATTCCAATATACTTTGGAATATTTTATCCTACCATTCTCGTCTTACAGATGATATTAACAATAAAGCCCAAGGACAATATGGGACGTACCATGCTGGAAACCTGCTGTGGTGAGAAGAGTGTTAGATAACAGATATTCCCCCACCTTTCTGCTTTTGTCTTGAGATATCATATAGTCTATGACTCAGATAGTTTGTCCATGTCACTTTAGCACTGTAAAATAGATATTGTATGCCCCAAGCATTTAACTGTTTTAGTGCAACTTTTCTTTGCATTTCTGCTATTTTTCTGAGTATGCTAGTCATAGATTAGGTAGACCTCATCTCGATTACTTCAGAAGTCTGACCACAGCTGGAAGTGGGGCTGCTCATCCACATTTGTTGTCTACTGAGCAAAAGAGTTAGAGCTGAAGACTTAAGTGTTTATTGGTGCTGAGTTGAACATAGAGTGTGAAGCAGAATTCTGTTTTAAAGTAAATGTGAAGGTATCTACTTCTATGAGAACAAACTCTACTTCATTACTCGAAATACACAGTCAATGAGTCCATGTGAAGAACTATTAACAAAATACAGTTTATAAGGTTTTATATTGATCAGCATGGCATTCTTTATTCCACACCTTGGCATGAGAACATCTGTGAAAACACTTAGTACATGAAAATAGAACTCATTAGAAACAGTTTACTAGTTTCTACAAATCCCTAACCTTCTCATTTGTATAGTTGGGGGATATAAACTAAGAATCTCTCCCAGATGTATCCAATGTTAAACAAATCCCACCAGGGGTGAGTTCATTACCAAAAGCAGTTATAAATCAAATGAAATCCCAATGGACTGATTATGTCTTCACCAGTGGTAAACAGCAACTTCTGAGAGGTAGAGGGTTAGCTATTGTCTGTAGAAAGTCACGTCAATTTGGAGAGATGATGAGTAGCAAACTGTTAATTGCCGAACACGGTAAGCAATTGAAAATGTGATAATTGACATATAATTTTGGCTATAAGCACATCACTCACTTTTTCTGCTATTTGTATGTCCTACCTATGAGATTACCAAATGCCTGTAATAGAAAACTAGCACACCTGAAATAGCTAGAATTAAGGATTTGTGGACTGGTACTTACTAGTAATTTCTCATCAGCCTTTAACTTTACCAACATCTCACCATGCCACTGTCACTTTAAAATCTTGTATTAGGCCTGGAGCAATAGCTTCATGAGAAAAAGCAGTTGCCAGTCCTGATTGACATCTTGAGCGTGAGTCCTAGGTCCGTCCCACTGTGGAAGGAAAGAACCAACTCTCTGAAGCTGTCCTCTGGCCCTGACACATGTGCTATGGTATATGTATATCCACATGACACACACACATATCGCACAGACACACATACAGAAAGAGTACTAAAAATAAATTACAAATATTTAAATGATTTTAATACATGCTTTTCAAATAGTAGCATTGGTGTTTAAATCAAAAGCGCACCCCAAAAGCATGGGATTTCTATTTCTTCAGTTTTCCATGTTGAAAATTTCTCATATTTCCCATTCTCTTTCTCCATGTCAGTCTGAGTAGGGATTGGAGACAGGGCCGGATTGCCAGATGCTGTCACTAATCAGGCACATTACCGACATAAGTCCTCTGCCTCCTATCAATGAGGTATCCTATTGTACTGCTCCTTTACTCAAACTTAGGTTGACCCTGTGGCTTGTTGAGGCCAACAGAATCAGAGAAGTGAGGTCCATCGTTTTGATGTGTGGGTTCAAAGAAGTCAGTTACTTTAGACTTTCTTCTTTTGATACTCAATTACCATACAGAAACTTGGTGACATTTGGGATCAAGGAAGACACGTATAGAGAAAATCTCAGATATTCCTTAGGCTCCATCAGTTTGTCTTCCAGAAGGTGGCCAAGACATATGAATAGTTATTTGCAGTCCACTATTGAGCCATCTGAATGTGGCATATGGATGAGTTATTCCCAAGCAATCCTGCCCAAATTGAAGAAGCCTAAGAAAGAGTGAATGGTAGAGATTTTAAGGTCCTATACTTCCTTGCTATTTGACACACAACAATAGACAACTAAAACAATTATGTAAGAAATGGGAATTATTCTCCTGTGCCTGATCTTTGTCTTAATAAAATCATCTCACCATTGTCTCCTTTCCAGTTTAATTAAACTCATTAACAAGTTGTGCTTTATTGCATTTTATCATGTTTATTTCCATTTTTAGACAACTGAAACATTTTTTATTCAGAAGTTTTAGAAATGTTTTCATAAGGAAATATTAAAAGCCATAAAAAATGTAAATCACAAAAATATTTATGTTAATAATTTTAATTTGATATTCTAATATCATGCTGAAGAATCAATCATTTTATGCAATTTGCCTTGATGAAGGGTTAAATTATTTAAACATTAGGCAATATTTACTTGAATATAGTATTTTGATTTTTAATATTTTATAGTCAAGTCTGTCATAATATGAAATAATTAACAATTCTTCCATAATGACTATTTTAAAATTAGTTATAATTAAACACAATTAATTATCAAGTAGGAATAGAAAGAATAACATTTTAAACTTATCATAATTTATTTTCTTACAAGGGTGGCACATACATAATTGAGAAAGCATTTTTAAAAGTCTACTTAAAAATTATAACAATAATGACCTTAGTAAATTAATTTTAAACTCATGTTCTCCAGCTCCCTGTATCTAACAGAGAAATGGAAAGTGTGCAAAATAAGCACCATGTCAGTATGTTGTTATATACCCCAATTCAATAAGAATCATTTTACTTACTGTTTGAGGATTGAATAAGTCTTTATTAAGTATCAGATCAATGGCAAAATGTGGTAGATCAATATTAAAGCTAATTCAGCCAGTGTTTAGATATGACTTTCACACATATAAAGATAGTATAGGTGGCTTGGAAATTTAAACAATGGTATAGGTCTCCTAATTTAACTCACATGCTGCATATAAATTGTGGTTTAGGAATTCTTGACTCTGAATGCCTTGATGACTGGAATGAGAGGCATGAGAGGATTCAAAGGAAACATAAAACTCTGGTTCAGAATCTGAAATACTTGACTTTGACTATAACAGGGACAAGCATAAAGATTAAATGGCTTTAAATGTTTTAGAATCTCAAACCATTCCCCCTCCTTTTTTTTAATAGTTGTAGAGAAAAAAATAGGCCTGGAAAAAAGTGCTCACACAGAATATTAAGAAGCAAATCTGGAATAGAGTAACTGTGATTATATAAGGCATTAAAATATTTCAGCGAGTTTAAGAATATTGGGCTTCTTTCAAGCAATCGGAGCCTTGCTCCCGATTTATGTGCACTGTGATTTGATAATGTAAATGTAACAGCCACTGATGCTAGAATTCTAACTTAAGGAATTGAACTGTGTTTACGGAGGAAAAAACTTCTGATGTTTCTTGGAGGTGGCAAATGATCATCTAAAAGCAAAGTTCTGTAGGAGTCAAACTGAGGAAGGCAATTTGATATTGGCTTGTGCTATATATAAACAGAAGTGTGAGAGGCGTGTGAGAGAATAGAGAGAAAAGGTAAAAGGACAAATTCTGAGTAGCAGCCCTGCAGGAGGATAAAACCTGAACCCAGCACGCGGCTCTCGGGCTTTAGGAAAGGGCGGTGTCAAAGAATGTCAAAGAGTGAGTGTCGTTCTTCCATTCCCAACCCTTGATAAGATTTTGTGAGCAAAATTTACTGAGTTCCTTCTCAGTATGAAAATCAAGAAACAACCAGTTCCTAAATTGAAGTAAGAAAGCCATTGAAAATTGGGTCAGAAATCAATAGAAACTTTGAGGAAAATACTTAATTCTGTCTAACTATTAAAATGGAAGTGTGAAAGATTTTCACTGAGATCTATGGTTGTTTCTGTCACTGTGAGAGAAACAGTTTCACAGAGGGACTTCAGTAAGATCAGTGTGAGTGTCTGTCTTTATGAGAAATGAGAAGCACAGTTTCCAAGAACGTAGCTGTGATTTGGCTCATGTTTTCAGAGCTTTGAGCTGTGGTCACGTGGCCCTGTCTCTGTGGGCCTGTGCTGAGGGGAAGTACAGTGTCAAACACATACTGGTATACTGGAGGTTGTGGACAGGTAAAGCTACTCACCCCAAACAGTGAGGAAGGAAAAAGAAGGGACTGGGGAGAAGACCTAGTCCACACATAGACACACTCCTGGAGACCCACTTCTTCAACAAAGTCCCACTCTCCATAAATCTACCACCTTGTGCCAGTCCATGCAAATTTATGGTCATAGGCGGATTAAACCACTGACTAGGCCGAAGATCTCCTGATTTGTTCTTCTCTGCAAATGTCCCGACAGATTACTCAGAGGCATGTGTTTCTAAACTCCTAGGCTTTTCTCAGTCCAATGAGCTGAACAAGCAAGACCATCACCATCTGGAAGAACAAAGTTTAGCTGATACTAAAATTAAGGAAGCAGCATAATATTTTTAAAACGCTTGCTAATAAAATAAAGTTAAAATTGGTTGTGGTTGGAGCATGCATGGAAAAACTGGAAAACTTGTAGATACCTTGCCACCTTAGCCAAAAGACACTCAGCCGTAAGCTTATCGGTGATATCATGAGTGAGTTCTCGCTGCTGTTCATGAAAAGCTGACAAATGTTGACATGTGGATGATGTCAAGTAAGGAGACTATTTCAAGTAAACAGGCATTTTTAGAGTACTGGTCCTTCTGGGAATATGCATAAAATATACATGAAACAGCATAAATGAAACAACCCCAAAGAAATTCTATTTTTACCAAAATAATTATTTTTTGCATAAAAAGAAAGACATTCATAAAAATTATTAACAAAATAAATGAGACTATGAGCCATATTTTGAGGGGAGTATAAAATAATCTTTGATCCAACAGGTTTGAAAGTATGGAATGACTGTAATGTTAGTAAGAGAGTAGTTGCTATTGTGTGTGAAAGCTGGGCGAATGTGGGAAAAGAAAATAAACAAAGGGCCCAGATCATGTCAGGTCAGAGCACATCACTGCATGGTGTCTCCGAAAGAAAGCTAAAGGTTTAAAACTGTCAAGGGGGGGGGTGAAAACAGATAAAATAAACACACACATACTCGCACCCACGCAATACACACTTTACATACAGCAGAGTTCAGAGCACTAGAATGAATAACTGAAGATATGTATATATGTGATAACAAGAAGCCAATGCAATTGTGCGTAGGGTAAGGTGGAAAACACCATACCTAGGTTTTGATTCTATATTCACTAACAATGCTGTATCAAGGTTTTCTGTTTTCTAAAGATGTGGATACTAACAGGATTATGTTCTCAGTAGGGTTTTAAAAACCATAGGAGGTAATCCATAAAAGATTTTGGATGGTGTGGAGCATATAGTGGACCCTTCATAAATCACAACTGATAGTATTTAAAAATGACAACAATATAATTACTACTTGGATATACAAAGTCACTGTAATATAGCTTGCAAAGAAATATGACAATTTAATGGCTCAGGGAACAAGGAGATTCAGGAGGACAATTTGTGAAATATGAGTTTAGCTAGAGAGCAAAAGACTGAGAAATCTGAGCTAATTCTTCTGCAGGTCTCAAAGAGGTCACACACAGGTAGCCCTAGTTCAACTAGACTTGTATGTTTCAAATAAACATGTCTAAATTAGCAGCGCATGATTAATGAGGTTGCTTAGGAAATCGGTCAATGAATTTTTGGCTATATTGTACCTATCAAGCACGTCTCACTTGTGGTTTTGCTTCTAAAAGTTCCAACTTTAAAAACTCTTAATTTGAAAATTCCATAGAAATTATTCTAGAGTCAGATAATTGCCTGCACTTGACTCAGAGGAATGGCTTCTGGTGAAAAAGACAGTTTGACAATGATCAAATCTACACTGACTCAGTCGCTGCACAGTGCCTTAATTATATGGACAGTTTTAAAGGGGGGCTGATACTCCTTGCTGTTTATCTACCACTTGCAAAGGGAAAACACCCACATTAATTGTTTGTTGCTGGGCTCTATCTGTGAGTAATGATCACAGCATTACTAACATGCTGTCATCTTAAATGGGGATATCATTAATTACATATTTCATAAAATAAGAAGTTTTAGCTGACAGCGATGACAAAAATTAGACTGTTGACTCACTTTTAGACTAAGAAAATATCTAAGTGTAGTGATTAGCTGGATTAACTGTAGGATTAATATCCTAAATCCTAGAGAAAAACTAAAGACATTAGATGATATTAAATATTTTTCTTTATTATACACATACACACATATGTATATATGTATATATGTATATATGTATATATGTATGTATATATATATATATATATATATATATATATATATATATGAGTACATATCCTTCATATACATGCTACCAGTGAAGGGACCAGAACAGAGCAATGGATCCCTTGGAACTTTTGTTGTAAACAATTTTAGGACAAAATGTGGGTGTTGGGACCTAACCTAGGTTCTCCACGAGATCTGTAACTGTGCTTAACTGCTGAGACATCTCTCCAGACCCCAAGTGGTTTTATTCTGATTCTTACACACAGTCGACAACGCTCTGTTGTTTCCAGGGTGTTTTCTCCGTTTATCATGCGTAGAATGATGGTGGTTTTCAGAGAACAAATGGAAGTGACAATGCAAAGCTATCAACCATAGGAATAAGGCAACGGTCATCTCAGTCAGAATTATCACACACATGCACATTGGCACCTAGTTTTATTTGCGTAGTACAGCTTGTTGCCATCATCTTCTCTCTTTCTTTCCATAATGTAACTTTAGTTTTAATAATCTTCAGTTAACCTGTCTTTCCCCCACATGCTTGCGTACATGCATGCATATGTGTGCATGTGTGTGTGTGTGTGTGTGTTTGTGTGTGTATACTTAGCCATTTCCCATCTTAGTTTTTGAGACCTGATATCTCAATAAATCTAGAGCTTGCTGATTTAGCTAGACTCACTGCCCAACAAGCTCCCTGTAACACCCCATTTCTTCCTTCCCAGCCCTGGGATTGCAGGTGTGTGCCAGAATGACTAGACATTTTTTGGAGGTAGTAGAAGTTTGAATTTAGATCCCTAAACTTGTGCAGCAAACACTTTACTGTTTGTGCATCTTCCCCAAACCCTGAGCTATATTTTTATTCCCAGTATTTTGGTTTTGTTTTTTTGAGAGGCAATCAATATATTTTATGTGTCTGCAATATTCAGTCTTCTTTAAATCTCTTGATTATAGTTAACTGTTCATAATAAACTGGAACTTCAGAAAATTGATTTAGAGAAAATGAGTGTTACTATCCATATCTTCATTTCTAGAATATTTTTATTTTGCTATTCATATAGTGGGTATAAGTTTGTATGCACACATATATATCTTGCTTATATTTATAAATTTGTATTACCTGTGCATATTTGAGTAGCTATATGGTGTTTAATCTTGCTTTCTGCTATTGTATGTTTGACTTTTATGGAACCTGTAGAACCACCTTGGTTTTAGGGACTACATTTTGAGCTCTATAATACTGTACACTAGAAATGACTAAAACACTAACATTATATGGAAGCACACTCTCCTTGGCAGCTATCTGGATCTTGAGAAGGAACCCTTGACAAAAAAGGATGAGCTCAAGGGCAAAGAGAGAGGTCAAGTGACAATGTTTTGTCTGTCATCTGAGAAAGGAAGCTGAGTTCCAAGGGTGACACAGAAATATGCACTGCATGGCAGAAGTGCTGGGGAAAATATTTAAGGAAAAAGTAGCTATATTCAAAGTCAAATTTCTGAATCTGTGATGCTCTAAAAGCTAACCTATTGTCAAAACTTTGCACAGTGTGTGTCATCCATGCATTCATGATTTGGTGAACCTTTAGAGAATGAAATCATGAAGGGTGAAGACCCTAGAAGAAATGAAGACTATGGGTTCAAATGACTAAGGAGAGGGTGAGAAATGTAGCAGAACCAGTCAGCAAACTCTTGGCTAAAATGTGGAGCTCTTGGGGATGTATCTTACTTAGGGTTTCTATTTCTACAAAAATCACAATGAAACACCACAACTTGGGGAGGAAAGAGTTTATTTCATCTCACAGTTTGTTGTCCATCATCTAGGCAAGCCAGAGCAGGAACCCAAGCAGAGAAAGAACCTGGAGCAGGAACTATTACAGAGGCTATGAAGGAGTTCTGCTTAACGGCTTTATCTTTGATTGTTTGCTCTCCCTTCTTCTTTAGAGCACTTGGGACCATCAGCCACAGGGCAGCATTGCCCACAGTGAGTTGAGTCCTCCCACATCAATCATCAATCATAAAAACACATCATAGACTAGACCACAGGCCAAGCTGGTGGGGCATTTTCTCAATAACATTCTCTCTGCCCAAATTCACTAGCTTGTGTCAAGTTTACATAATAAATAGCCAGTATAGTGTGAAATGGTTGAATGACATTTGGGTTATACATGAAGAGCCACTTAAGGGTCCTATTAGCACCATGTGCAGAGCTCATGGATATGTCCTGTGCACTCAGCTCATTTGCAAGCATAAATTCAACCACAAAGAAACATGGTTTCTTCGCTGCTTTTCTACTAGGAATAATTTCATATGCACACTGTTGTGAAAAAAAGCTTAGTTTATATTTCATGATATTTCATATAATAATAATGCAGTTTCTCTGTAACCAGATTGCTAAAAATAGCAGCATATCTCTGTAATTGCCATCACTGCTGATAGTCTTTGTAAGTTAAGCAGGAATGTGTCTCATTCCATAAATCATTTACAACTGCTCCGGTGATCCGACACTTCGCAATCTTAAGCAAATAAAAAAGAACATTTATCTATTCCCCAGACAACTGCACGCATATACTGACCCTCAACTCTTCTCCAATTTCATTATTTTGTTAGAATGAGGATCGTGAAAGTTTATTTTCATCAGTTTTAATGTTGATCTAGTATTTTTTAAGATCTTTATCTCCAAACACTGTTTGAAAGCGCTGCATGCAGCAGTAGGGCTACCCTGAAGCTACATGAAGTGCAATCTTTTGTTCATTCTTGACAAAACTGTGTTCACAAAAGTAGAAGACTTATCTCAGGACAATGTCTATATGCAAAAAGAGTCATAGTAATTACACTGAGACTATTTCAAGCTTCATTTATCCATAGCATGAAGGACAAATGAAAATCATTGTTAATATATACAGATTTTAAATTTGAGATTATAATTACACCATTTCTCCCTATGCTTTCTTCCCTCCAAACATTTCCATATATGCTTCTATTTTTTCTTTTAAATCCATGGCTTCTTTCTTTGTTAATTATTTTTACATACATATATGCGTACATACATATATATGTATGTATTATACATAAATACAACCTGTTCAGTCAGCATAATGTTATTTACATGTATATATTTCTAAGGCTGGCCATTTGCTATGGGCTGCCCATTTACTATTTTCTTCTTTGAGGCAGACTATTTCTCCATATCTTAGCATTTCTTAGTTGTATGTAGAGGCTTGTATAAGATTGAGGCATTGTGACAGTTCCTCCACTCATGTAAGAATGCTTGATGGTGTCTTCCTTGTTCAGTTCATATTTAGGGAGTTGTGTTGGCAATATCTGGCAAACTTGGAGAACACGGTGGGTTGAATTAGAATGCTGACCAAAGGTTCATATTGATGAATATTTGGTTTCCAGTTGGTAGACTGTTTACGAAGGATAAGGAGGTGCATGTGGCCTTGTTGGAAGGGGTGTGCCACTGGGAGTGGGCTTCATGGTTTCAAAAGCCAATGGCAGTCTTAGTCCCTATTACTTTATGTCTTCAACTTTAGAATCATATGCAAGCTCTTTGCAGCTGCTCCAGCTTCTCATTTCTTCTTAAACAGGACTATGAGGTAAACAATTTATTATAATCTCAACTGATCCTATTTCCCAGCAGTCCTGCCCTTGTTGAATCTCTCAACCTGAGTGTGAGCTTCATTTACTGACACCTACCCAATACAAGACTGGACAAGCCGTGTGGTAGTTCTTCTGAGGTAAGGTTTTAAGAAGACAATTGCTTGCCTTCCTGAACTCTTGCGCTGCTTGGATTATTTACTGTATCAGGGGGAAGTCCTGTGGAAGGACCTCATGGGAATTAAGTTAGAAGAGTTTTATTCCCTCAGTGAACTCTTCAGGCTAGAGTATTTCTTCAAGGCACAGGTTGAACACAAACTCATGAAAGATCTTGAAGCAGCATGCCTATATAATCTGAATTCACGTTCTTAAACCATAGAATGTGCAATCAGCATGCATGATGCTGGGGGTGCTGAGGCTTCAACTGAAGGCCCCATTCATGTGTGCTTCTCATCCATGTTGCATTCCAGTTCTTGATTGTCATTGAAGTGAAAAGGCTTGGGATAGTCTGATTTACAGAAACAGATAACAAACACATGCGAAGAAAATCCAATGAGCAAGCTTAACAGAATTCAAAGTCCTGTTCAAACTATAGCCTTCATTTGCCATCAATTAAGAAAAAACACGCAGATAATGAAAACTTGATTTATTTGGATATGATTTGAATTTATCTGTGGTTATCATAATTATGTAGGACTCAAAAGATTTTATATTTTCTAATAATACTCAGCACACACAAAGTTTCTATTTCATTGCTGGTTTGTCATAATGATATTCTTCAAAGAATATTGAGTCTTAGTCAGTGGAATTCACAGTTGTGTTACTTGTACTTATTACATATAAAGTAAACAAGTTCTAGAGTAAAAGGGGTTTTACTTCCATAGGCATGAATAAGTGACATGAAACCTGGGAAATCTGCAGTCAACTCAGGTAGAAAGTTGCTAACATTTAACTTAGAGGATTGTTAAGCTCAATTATACTTACATGAGTTCATTTTAAAATTAAAAATACTATAAAATTTTGTGAATTTTAGTAAGGTCCATTTATATTCAAATTTGATGATATATCTAAGGATTCAGAAACCTAAGATTTAATCTTGTCAAAATAAACTCTCTTGGGAGCCATGAGAAAACAGTAATAGTACTTGAGTTAGTGTTTGAGGTTAAGAGGAAAAAAGAGGGGAGAGAGAAAGCAAAAGGAGGAGAGAGAAAGAAAGAGGGACAAAAGAGAGGAGTTTTCAGACCGATGCATTATAAAGATCAATGCTCAGGTAAAAACCTGACCCGTTATGTACTGTGCTGACTGTTTTTTTTTTTTTTAATTGTTGGTTACTGTTTGATTTTCTCAACTTGTCACAAGCTGCAGTCATCTGAGAGGAGAGAATATCACTTAAGAAAAATGCCTCCAAAAACTAGGCTATAGGCAAGCCTGTATGGCATTGTCTTAATTAGTGATTGATGTGGGAGAATTGTGTGTGAATACTATTCTGGAAAAGTCTTTCTGTACACTGTGGGTTTAATAAAGAGCTAAGTGGTCAGTAGCTAGGCAGAAAGATGTTAAGTGGGACTTGCAGACAGGGTGAGAGAGTGTGGATGAAGGAAGGGTCGTCGCCAGAAGACACAGGGAGAAGGAAGATGAGTATGCCGTGTTAAAGAAAGGTATCGAGTCATGTTATAGAAAGTAGATAAGAAATATTGGATTGTTTAAGTTGTAATAGCTAGTTAGTAAAAGCCTAAGTTATTGACCAATCGTTTATAATTAATAATAAGTTTCTGTTTGGTTATTTGGGAGCTGGCTGGTGAGACAGAAAAGCTCACCTACAGGATACTCCAGGCTAGTGATTCTGTGTTCTATAAGAAAGCAGGTTGATCTTTCTTACTTTGTGTCTAAAAACTACTTATGAGTGAGTAGATATGATATTTGTCTTTCTGGGTCTGGTTTACCTCACTCAATATGATATTTTCTAGATCCATCCATTTGCCTGCAAGTTTCAAGATGTCATTATTTTTTTCTGCTGTGTAGTACTCCATTGTGTAAGTCCCAGAGAACCTAGACAGCAATGAGGACCCTAAGAGAGACATACGTGAATCTAATCTACATAGGAAGTAGAAAAAGACAAGATCTCCTGAGCAAATTGAGAGCATGGGGACCATGGGAGAGAGTTGAGGGGGAGGGGAGAAAAAGGAAGGGGAACAGAGAAAAATATATAGCTCAATAAAAATCAATTAAAAAGAGAAAGAAAGGAAGAAAGAAAGAAAGGAAGGAAGGAAGGAAGATAGAAAGGAAAGAAAGAAAGAAAGAAAGAAAGAAAGAAAGAAAGAAAGAAAGAAAGAAAGAAAGAAAGAAAGCCAAACAACCCAGTAAGCTGCACCCTTCCATGGTCTCTTCATCAGCTTCTGCCTCTGGGTTCCTCCTGTTTGAGTTCATGTCCCAATTTTCTTCAGGTATGGACTATGATGTGGAATTAAAAGCCAAATAGACACTTTCCTCTTTAAGTTCCTTATGATCATGGTGGTTCATCAAAACTATCGTAATCTTAAATAAGACAGGTATTAACTTTTGTATACGACTACTGAGAAATCATTTTTCTCAAAAGGGAGAGTTGGAAACAGGGATAAGAAGTACTAATGCAATAGTTGGATGTTTTTGAGAAAACCAGAAATCTCTGTTTCATCAGAGTTTGAGAGAATGGGTTATGTCTTTAAGAGGACATTTTCCCTTCTGTACACAGTGGTATTCATTTACTCATTCAATCTGATTTGGGGCTTGAGTATGTATAAAGATCACAGGGGGATCTTTGAAATGATCCCCCTCGTGAAATGTTGATGGGATCGGTGGCACTGTGATGTTTCTGACAAGCTTCCAGGTAAAGTCAATGTGTGGACTGTATTTCCATTGTGAATGTTTGTAATAACAGACACCTTTCAAGGCTCTTAACTGCTGTGCTAATATAGTCCAGTTCATTGATGTTGAGAAGCCTAGGTGTATTTAAAACGAAAAGGCAATCTGTGTAAAATATCGCATGAATTAATGAAAGTACAATTTTAATTTCACCACCAAAGAAGTAGTGACAAGGTTGGTTTCTCAGGCATGTGACCTATGCTGTCTCATAGTGTTGTCATGTTAGAAGGTTGCACACTTGGTATGGTGCTCTGATATTGCTATCCTGGCAATTTTACTAAGCTTTGAAGAAGGACATTTCATTTCCATCCAGTATTGGGCCACACAAACTGCATACCAAATTGGGGGTACAGGCAATATCATATGGAGCTTGAAAAATGGTAAAATTGCTTCTTATTGAAAGGAATAATGATTTCAGAAGTAAGAAGCATTTAAGTTGCACCTTGAAGAATAGATAAAATTTGAGCATAGATCTATGCAGTTAAGTCGTGGAGGAGAATAATCAGGCTCGAGCAATGGCGAGTAATTAGGCCAACTGGAACCTAAAATGCCAAGCACATAGGAGGCAGTCAATAAATTTTTGCTCAATGAAGGTTCTGCTGAATGAGCTTTGCAGAGATCTAAGCCCTGTCTTGATTGCCAAGCCTTGAGAAACAGGGCTGGCACTGTCAGGCTGCAGTGAGCACTGTGGCCTGTGCTTTCCAAGTGTAAAGTGGAGACGCTTGAGGGTGAAAATTCAAATAAAGGTTTTTAACAGATATGTGTCTCAGCCCTGCAAAATGACAGCTCCTTAAACAGCCAATGATGGGAGTTGATTTCCTTTTTCCTGCAATGTTCTGGCTTCCATCCGCCTGTGGATATTTTATCTCATGTTTTTGTACATTCTAAGGGAAGCACTTACTGAAACAAGACGCTTTTGCATAGAATTAGAAACTGAAATGTAGTAATTACTAAACCTCATAATTTTAAATGTAGTTATGATCATTATAGGTAGGCATGCTTTTATATTGAATGTAGAAGAGGTCCTATATACCACTGTAAATGAACTGAGTAAGTGCATAACTGTAGAGATAAGTACGTACATTTACCAAAAGTTTTACCATATTAGAGGTGCACGATCAACATGTGTGCTTATTAGGTGGTTTTGTATGAATAAGGCTTTAGAACTTTGAATTGCCTTCTCTTGAGAGAAGGCAACAGCTTGCTAAGACTTGCTTTTCTGCTTTAAAATTACTGTTTGGTGACCAAACTGACAGCTGTGATATCTCCATTCTGAGCCACAGAGGTGCTTTCCAGTTTGCTCTGTGAACCTGATTAAATGGTTCTGGGATTCTCACCCTTACTGTTCTCTTTCTCCATCCCCACTGGGAAAGATTAAGTAGATAGAACAGGAGAGTGCCATGGATGAAGCCACTCAGCGAGTGCTCACTGGAGACTCTGAGATCACCAGCCAGAAGGTCCATTCTGTTGCCAGAACAATACCAGGGCCAATCCTGTGCGGAAAAAAAAAATCCCTTGGAACCCAAGGGCAAAAGCATATAGCATGACTCATGGGGCATCTGCAGTATAACTTATGCCCTAGATCCTTAAATCCCTTCTGTTGGCAACCCCTTTGCACAGTGTGACTGGTATTACAAAAATGGTTTGTAAATTCTTATAGAAGCTAGACCTAATGCTTTCCTATGATACATTATCCCAGTCTCTTCCTTCCTTCCTTCTTTTGTGCCATTATTGTAATAGTTTTTATGTCCCTAAGATAACTTTTCCAAACAAGATCTTAAAAGGAAATGGTGTACATCAAAAGATTTCAAGAAACATGCTATATTTTACCTTGCAGTCTTTTACTTTGGAGGAAAGCAAAACCGTACCTGGAATGAAGTAAAAAAAAAATGTTTTCATTCCAAAAACAAATGTCTATGTAGAAAGTATGTTTGATACAGTGAATATTTTTAAATTCCTGTCTTAAAAGGTGAAATAACCAGGAATTACAATACTTTGAAAATGTTGCTTCTAAAAGAATGGCAAAGTCAGTAACATGGCTACACTTTCTCCTGTATGTTCTATATGGAAGGACTTCCTTCTTTCCCCAACTAGATACTTTCTAAGTACACCCCCCCATATTAGAGATTAAGTGAAATTTCCCAGTTTAGGGGAAAGAAAGCTAGCCTTTGTTACTGAGTATCTTCAACTTTGGGGCAGAAATAAAATGTACCCACTTCAATGTGATATTGTTTAAGACTGCTGCACAGATCTTCTGAGATACCTGGGACAATAATCTTTCAGAACACGCCCATTGCTACTAAAATGTTTTTATGTGCAGAGGAGATACCATTGTCTTCAAATTGTCATGTCTCTACAGTCAGACTGAAGTGTGAGGTGTAGTAATTTGTGGGGGTGTTTCATAGAGGAAACCTTCTAGCCAACTTGTTTGGGGACTTGTGGTAGAGGTGTTCACAACTTAATAACTACCTTCAATTTCATTTCTGACTATAAAACTCTGCCCATGGATATCAAATTTGTGTCATTTAGCCTGAGTTATGTAGCCAGAAGTGTTTCCCTAGTGAAATATTGAGGGAATGTATACTCACCCGCTGTGTGAAGATAGGGGATTTTCAAGTTAGCCCGAAATCCGTGAACACATAAAAGCATTCTGTCCCTCTCACAAGCAAAAGAAAGAGAACTAATGAAGTCATGAAGTAATCGCTCAGCTAGGGAAAGAAAAAAAATCTTCAGCCAGACACAACATGGCATAATAATATTTGACTTTGATGGTGTCTAACATATTTAATTTATATTTAACATTAACCTTGTTATTTCTAGGAAGTTTCTTAAGACAAACAAAGGAAATTTATATTACTTTTATTGTAATAGGACATTTCAGATGAAGCTTGAAAGAATGATAAGATTCATTCTTGAAAGTCAGAGGTTCAAGCTCATGAAATATTATATTAGCAGAGGGGGACTGAAAATAAACATTCAACTCAGAGGAAAAATTCCTAGCCTTATGCTGACAAGGCACTCATAAATGACCAGATATTATGCATTATTCCATTCATGTGGAATGTTCAGAAGAGGCAGATTTGAAGAGATGGAAAGTGGAGTATGTCTGCTTAGTGTTGGGAGGAGAGACAAGGGCTAACTGTTGCAGGGTTTCTCTCTGAAGTAAAGAAAATGTTTTGAAGTTGCCATTGATGGTGGTTCCACATATCTGCACTTACACTAAAAAAAAAAAAAAACCCATTGCACTGTGGATTGTAAATAGTGAATTGTAAGGTGCATAAATTATTCTCAGTAAAATCATTACATAACAAAGAATCAATTAAACATGTGCACATTCTATTTAATTATTTATCACCTTTCTATAAAATAAGAATGCCCCTTTGACTTTAATGTTTAACCAGCAAATATACTGGGGTGTATTCCCAGCTATCAGTGTCTAGGCATGATGGTAAAAGCAGCTCAGATAAATGGGGGTGGGCTTTTCTCCACAGGGTTCTGATTTTAGCCCAAACAGTTATGTAGACATCAAAGAGTGCCCAGGACAGTGAGAAGAGAACAGCTGGGGAACTCCTTTGATCTTGCTCAATTGCTTCTTATGTTTAGCATCCTTTTCAGTCTAGAGTATGTTTTGAGTCCCTATCACTTGTAGGAAAAACCACTGCCTAGTCTCTACTACTACTGCTTATAAAATATTTTCCACTGGTGAGAATCCGACGTGCACACATCCTGCATCTCCACTGCGGCTGGCAAGTGTACCCTCTGACTATGACGGAGGTTTCTGGGTGTGTACCCCTCCCTGAGGTCACACACTCCTTATATGCTTAGCTTGGCCGGCACCTAGAACAAACCTTTAAATGCAGACCATGGTAGCTGTGTGCTTCAACTATCTTGTTTGTTTGTTCAGCATTTAATCACTTCACAGAACATGTTCCTCTTACACACAGATGAAAGGAAATGTTCCCCAAATCAGACAATTCATTTGCCAGTTGTTTAGAAAATTATCTGGAGAAAAGCTACTGAAACAAAATCATTTAGAGAATTTCAGTTTTCCTTCCTACATATTCTGTAGAAAACTAATTATAATCACGGTTATGTGTTTATACAATTGTAGCCTTTCTCTTCTGGGCTCTGTCATGTTTGCTGAAGTTTTATTTTATATGTGCTTACATCCACTGCATTCCATTCAGCCCAGCAAAAATGCATGATGTACGATTACAGAACAGAAACTGCGTGCAGGCCTTGGAATTTAAAGTGGTAGCCAGTAGCAGTGAGTCTGCTAACAGGACAGAATAATCTGTATCCAAAGAGAGAAAATGAAGCAAACTTCGTGTGAACAAATGATTGAAAAACAGAAGCTAGTTTTATTGAAATTTATAGAGTTTTGCCTTAATGGAAGAGGTAGAAGAATTTGATCATTCTATGCTTTTCCATAAAAATATTTCACAGTGACAGCATCCTAGGAGTCTAAATAAATGTATGCACCTACTTATTTCTGAGTCTATCTGAATGAATTGACTAAGTGTCTGTGGATTTCTTGTGGTATAGCATCACATTATTTACCACTTAAGTGCTCTGGGGGCTGTATTATGGAGAGAACTGAATGTTTCATGTCCATTAAAGTAATGGTTCATTTTGGGGTTTGTGGCCATAAATATTGATCACAATATAAGAAATTGTTGTTACAAATTAATCATAGTAATCAAAACAAATGCATTTATTTCTAGACTGTTGTTACACATTAATCAACATAATCAAACTAAATATATTTACTTCTAGACAAAAGTGTCTTGTCAAAAAAATCAGTGATGTGGATAATGTTGATATTTTTCTCTCTCTAGTGAATTACAGTTATGGTCTTAAAAATGGAAAATACGAGGCCTATTTCTATCTGAAGTCACTTTTCATTGCTCAGTTCTTTCTAGAAAGCCTGGCGAGAAGTGGATCAGCTTTATGAAGTTCTAGGCAACCATGAGTTTCATCCTCAACAATGGGGGAAGAAATAAGAGTAAATATCAAAGAGAAATAGCAATTCCTAATCAGAACCATAAGCAGCTAAAGGCCTTTGAATCAGCTTTGAATGAAATAGCCAGTAAGCCAGTGGACACCAGCCCTAGAAAGATGATTAACTTCAGGGATTTTGTGTTACAATTGGGTGAATTTATGGTTCCTTGTACGGTACTGGGGCATGTAGTAGATACAATGATATATTTATTCAATTAATTTAAAAATCAAGAGATTTTTCAAATTCTAGAGTTTTCCTTTTGTTTTACTAAATTATTACCTTGATCATATTTTCAAAATAATGTCACATTGTGACAATCAAAAATAATATTGTCAAAGCAATTAGCAATTGTGATTCATAGGGGAATGTATAAATAGAAAATAATCACATTAAGTTCTTATTCACTATATAGACTTGCTAAATAATTAAGTTGCAACATACATTTGGATTTATATACTTAATTAATATTCAAAGCTTACATTCTTAGTGCCTGATATCTTAGTATTCAATGAAATTGATCAAATAAAAAAATAAATACACATTTAGCGCTCTCTTATTTCAGTCTTCCACCTTTGAAGTTCAACTGTGATATACATCCAAACCTGTACTAGTGATCATTGTACTGGTATCATTATTACCAATAATACCACAGTAAAATATGTATAAAGCAGTTACACTGTAAAGTGTGTGGAACCACACAAATGTGGCCTATGTAGATGCTGTGCCATTTCATATCCAAGTCTAGAACGGCTATGTGTTTTCATATGGGGAGACAGCCTAGAGACAATCTTCTATAGATTTTGAGGTACCTATTTATTTATTTTCTGGCAACAATATATCTTGAACCCCAAGAAAACTAATATTTCAATTATGCTAGTAATTCACAGGAACTTAGAAGATAATGTTCATTTTGTTTAGTTTTCTCTGGATAATCTCATTTTGAAGTTAACAATTCATTCATAATTAGTCAATCTAGACACAAACACACAAACACACACACACACACACACACACACACACACACACACATCATCCTCAAATAGTAAAGAACACATTTTATGACTACATTTTTTGTATAAATTATAAATATTTTAATTCTGAGAAGCTTTTGAGAAATTAGATGGATAATCAAGATATTTATTCTGAAATTAATTTTAAAATATCTCTTTGAAATATAATAACTTGAAATTTCAAAGTTGCTAATACATAGAATGTAACAGACTAGCAGAACTAGCAATATTAGGGAGAAAGTCACATAATGTAGGTGTTACAAAAGCAGGTAAATATTAGAATAATCCTTGTTTATCTGTTTCTTTATTAGGGGTAACCTGCCTGATGTCTGGCTCTAATAAGGTTCCCACACTAGACAATAGCCACAGGAAAATCCTTATATCATTCCATATCAAGGATCCTCCTCCACTTTCTCAAATTCCTAAATTCCAATATGGCTTATAAAATGCTAAATTTTAAATCCCAAACAAATGAATGTAATGCTCTGACATTGTCTTTTCTGGGAAACAGTAACAAGGAGTGATTTTAGGCAGATGATCATTCTGACTTAGTGAAGTTACCTGGCAGCCTAGGCCAAAGCGTGGATGATGACACAATGCAGACAGAGGCCAACTGTGGTGAGGGGTGGGGGGGGGGGCTGTCATTCATTCAGTCTCACATCAGGCAATAGCAGAGACAGAAAGAAGAAAACAACAAAAGGTGTGTAGAATAAAGTGGCAATAAAGATCGGTGACAAAGAAAGAGTAGCAACTATAGTGAAAGGTCATTGAAAACTGGGGGAAAGAGCTTCTTGGCACTGCCCATGTACTGGTATGCTGTTGTTCTTGATTCCTGTCAAAAAAAATTCACATAACAACCAGAGTCCTTGATGTCCTGCAGAGGAAGAGGTTGTCTTTAAAATTCTTCTTCTTCTGCAAGAACTTACTATGGGTGAGTCAACCTTGACTTTCAGACAGAACAGTACATTTCAAAGAGAAAAGAGATCGGTAGTTGTATTGTAAGTCTGAAAAGCACAGGAGTACCTGGGAGAAGCTGGTGCTGGCAGCTGCCGCCACTGTTACCGTTGAGAACAGAGGTCAACCTGCATACTATCTCTCTGTGTAAGGCACATTTGCCACTTCAGCATCTGGACATTGCCATCCCATACAACAGTAAGGGAACTCACTCAGTGGGTATGATGTGTCAGATGCTGACTCCAAAGTTCAGGGCATGAACTATCTCTTGTGTCCACCCATGTGAGATCAGGACTTTTTTTCTACTTCTACTGTACCGTGGGGAGAATAAAATATGAGGACAAGCAGGGGCTGAAAAGACTGTGATTAAGGAGAAATTTTAGGCCAAATAGATTGTACAAGTTCTCGAGTTCATTGTTGTTCATCCAGAGATCCGAAACTGGTCTGAAGGTGTGCAGGGTCCCTCGGTGCCTGTACAACAGATCTCTATTGATGTCCAGGGTGCCCTGCAGGTCTGAGGATTTGTAGCTCCTACATCACAGGACACCAAGTGGGCAGGAATTGTGTGAGCAAAAGTTAAGAACGTGGAAGAAAAATAAACTTTCTAAAGATGGGAGGGTGGATACCAGAAGAAATATGTGACATTTTTTATAAGACCAATTGCTCTATACTTCATGTTCAAAATTAAACAGATAATCTGGTATAGTTCTGTGTCATTTTCATAAGTTTAACAATGACAATCAATACTAGAAGTACCAGTGCAGAGTGCTTTGGCAGACACAGTTTGAAGCTAATACTGAATGAGTAGGCACAAGTGGTCCAAAGACACGCTCAGAGAATCATTTACCAAGGAGATGGGCAATTGCTTCCACCTCCATTAAAAGGTAAACACAACTGTGAGAATGTACTTCTTAGTTTGGGGAAAATATTTATCTTTTATATATAATTATTGAATTTTGTTTCTGATCCTTCACTGTTATTAATGACTAATTTGTCTAGTAGTCTACACGATATTTAGAGTAGATGGCTCTTTAAACCATCTTGAATATTTTCAATTAGAGTTAAAATGTTTTCCAAGTGCACGCATGGCTCCAGGGCTTCAGGCCAATATCCATCAACTGCTCTGCTCTTTCGGTTGGGTGCAAGCCTCATCCCTGACAGCTTTCTGTAAATTAGAGATAGAGCTTTACTCTGCTATTCTAACATTTTCCATGCAGCTTGATAACGTCTGCATCTTTTCTGTTTGGAGCCAAAGGAGGCTAGCGTGTGTTATTTGCTTTTCCTTCTTTCATCACTGATTTCCCTTAAATTTATTAAAAATTTTCTTCTTATTTGCAGTCAAACTAGAGTCACAGATCAGGACACTGAACTCCAGGAAAAGGAACATGTGCCATTTTGTAAGACAAATGAATTCAAAGCCACTTAAAAACAGAAAATATAGAAACTGAGATTATTTTAGCATACTGTTTCTGTGTAAGCTTTGGGGAATAATGGAAATAGCTTATTGAACCTAACTTTATCTACTAGTACATATCATGTTTTTACAAAAAAAAATTCTCCAATCAAAAGTAAAATTTATCTTTGACTTAAAACTGTTTCTGTAGCAAGAACTAAAAGTATAATTGTTTGAGCTTAGCTTTATTTTCTTTCATTAGCCAGAGGATAGCATAGTTAAGTGAAGACTGTAATATGCAAGCTGATAGTTTAAAAACAGAACTTCTACCATACAATGCTAAATTTCTGTCTAAATCTCTATCATATTTTATTCATATATTTATACTTCTATTTTGATTATTTTCATATTAACTCTATTTCTTAATTTTTAAAAATATTAATGAAATAACAGTTTTCAGTTGTTGTTACTAGATCTTACCACTATTGTCAAAAAAGGATTAGCAGGAATCTTGCATGAAAGGGTAGACAGAAATTATGGCTATGTAGACTGAATGAATGATTGCCAAATTGTTAAGATATATCAGCTGCTGCTAAGAGCAATACAAAAAAAACATTCCTGTGACTCCTTTCTTTGCATCCCTTACCTCTTTAAATCCTATTGTACAACTTACCTATGAATTCATTGTCTTTACAAGCAGGATCACTCTTGTAATTTTGTGCAAACCATATATAGTTCTCCCTCTCATCACCGGAGTGGGTGAAGAGATGGATAACCCTAAGGGCATTATAGAGATACCCACAGTCTGCAAAGGACATCCATAAGAACTATGTTTGACTTTGATATAATTACCTTCATGTGTTGTTTCTCATGTGTTTCTAATCTTTTCTAGATATACATACTTGAAGTGCCCAGGGTACTATACTTTACCAAACTGTACATATTCTACAGCACCCTTTCATGTTCTCTTCTTTGGTATGCTAAAATAGAGACCCTTCCTGCTGCCTGAGATGACCTCAATTGTTGAAAATAAATCATCAGTTCCTCATACTGTGGCAAATTTTCCTATCTCAATTCTCCTTTTCTTCATGTTTCTTTTCAATAGTCTCTCCCCAGAGGAGACACCCAAAAGATAGTTTTCTACTCCTCGCTGTACTCAGCTTCCCAAAATATCTCGCAATAAAAAGTCTAGGATTTTTCCCTTTTGTTGCACTACTTTAAATATTTCCTTCCATGAATTTTCCTTTAAGGAAAAAGAGAGATTGTGTCATTCAAAATTAACTATCTGGTAGTTATGATTAAAATAATTCATAGATCTTATTCTATAAGAAGTCTTATATAATGCCACCTACTATGTCTTTAGTAATAGAATTTAATATTATTAGAACTTAAATTTGTTATGATTGTGCGTCAGAAGTAGAAAGTTTCTACAATAGAAGTTATAGAAAATAGTGTTGGTTGAGGAGACTGTTTCTAGAGTGCTAATCACAAAGACGAGGAAAAGAAAATTGGTTTTATGGCATAATACAGATTCTGAAATGAGAAAAAAAGTCTAAACTTATATAAACTCAATTTTGTTTTTTTGTTGTTTTTTTTTTTTCCAGACAGGGTTTCTCACTGTAGCTTTGGAGCCTGTCCTGGCACTAGCTCTTGTAGACCAGGCTGGCCTCGAACTCACAGAGATCCACCTGCCTCTGCCTCCCAAGGGCTGGGATTAAAGGCATGCACCACCACCGCCCAGCTATAAACTCAATTTTTATGAAGACGAAATGTTGAATTAGTCACCTACTTACTTCTCAATGGTGCAGCATTTGACATTAGCTAGGTACTGATACTGAATTAGTGTGTGGGAACAGTATAGTTCCCTAGATTTTCTATGCTTTTTCCCCAAAAGTAAATGCAATCAAAATAAACTTTTAAGGAGATGAAAAATACTAGGCAAATTCAATACTGGTATGTTTCAGGAAAAATTCCTTTTATCCCTTGAAGATCTGTGAAATGACACTGCCCTGAACGCAGACTACAGACACACCATGCAATGTTACCCAGGCACATGGCTGCAGTTTCAGCAACCTTGACAGATGTGCACATCTCCATTGCAGAACTAGGGCAATGTGTGAGTGGATGCCCTTGCCCTTGGTTACTCCTGCTTTCCAATTGTGAATACCAGTTTAATTAAATCATGGCCTTAACTAATCTTCCCAGAGTACAAAAATGAGCCTCCACTGTAAATTTGAAAACATGCAGAGGAAAACACATCTATTTTGTGTAAGAAGTAGTCAGAAGGTCATTTTGTCAGAAGGATCAATGACCTGCTACAAGTACTTTTCTCATTTGAAGCAGTGATGGATTATCCACATATAGGCAGTATTCACTTCGAAATCAAAGTAGTGATACATTTGATATGATAAAGTAGTTTTAACTGTGTTTTAATTTGCAACTATTTGAACTACTTCCATTTTTATAAATATTAAAAATTGGAAACGAGTCAAGCAGCAGCTTGTTCCAACATATTTCTCCAAATAACAGCATATCAGTTCACCATGTACAGTGAACAGCTAAAAATTAATAACTGAGTAAAAGACTGTTGAAGAGATCCTATCAAGAGGCTATAAGATACATTTATTAAAACCTGGATATTGTGGGGAGAATAATTTAAATAAGTAAGGGTTCAGGAGCCAGATGATGTCAGTCATTATCATTGTGACATAGACCAAATTTTTATCTTATTTAACCCTACCTTGTACATCTGTTTCATGAGGAAACACTGACAATTCAAAAGCATGATTAATGTAAGAGTGAGCTAAGGCAGGGGAGTTTGGAACTGGCAACAAGATCTGTTCTGACTATAATTGTTATTTCTCATGGAGAGCTATAATTTTCCATTGTAAGTAACTTCACCAGAGCAAGTGTTCATATTAAATTTTCATATAATTTTTCTCAAATATCTGTTAATTCAGTCATTAAGTTGCTTATCAACCATTCAATTTGCCATTCATATGACATTTGTTCTATTTATTGTTTCCTTATAATGCTCACATGGAAGGAGAAACTTACACAAACAATTGTTTAAACAGTCATATATAAAATTGAAGATATATAGAAAAGAAAGCATTGTGTCACAAGGAGAGACTATCAAATTACCTCGTTCTGCATGATTGTGTCAGTTGCTACTTTCACTGCAGTGATGTCCTACCCTTGCCCCAGGGATTGCCTTGACTGTGGGAAACAAGGGGATTAAAAAAAATAACAAACACACAGGTACATAGAAAAATCTGGAACCATATTTTCTGGTTGGGATGTCTGGTGGAGAAGCTACAGTGCTCTGGAAGCTCAGAATATTTATTATTTACAGTTGAACAGGGAGGTAGGGTTATTACATACCACTGACTAAGGAGGCAGCATTAGCTAATCTTAGAAGGAGTAGCCTCTGTACAGGAACAGTCTTCAGGCCATAATTCAGGTGGGTAGAAAAAACTGTGGTGGGCATTTTCTGTACACACTGTCAGCATTCACAATTAGACCAGAAGTCTTTGCCATCCCTCTGAGCCTCACTTGCTGAGGTCTTTGTCATTCTCATAGTGCTCAGGCTTCGGGGTCCTGGACACAGTCGGGCTCATAACGCACATTCACTCAGGATTTCACTTGCTCAGGATTTCCGCTGCTTCCCACAATGGGACAAAATAAACCTAACAAACAAGTAGAACTTATGGACGAAAGAGATTGTGTAGTATTTGAGAAAAATAACCCCCAAATGGACTAGCTCTATTAGGAGGTGTAGCCTAGCTGGAGGAAGTGTGCCACTGTGAGGGTAGGTTTTAACATTTCTTTTGCGCGAGCTTCCCTCAGTGGGACTCTCAATTACCTTTCTATGCCTTCTGCTCAAGATGTAAGGTCAGTTCTAGCACATCTGTCTGCATGCTGCCATGCTTCTACCATGATGATAATGGACTGACTCTCTGTAGTGAGCCACCCCAAATAAATGTTCTTTTTAAAGAGTTGCCATGGTCACGGTGTCTCTTAGGAGCAATAAAACCCAAACTAAGTTTGTTTTAGTTCACAGTCTATCATGCTCGGAAATGATAGAGGAAGGAGCGTAAATTGACTTATCATATTACATCCACAGTTAGGAGACTGAGTCCACTGAAGATCTGTGCTAAGATTGTTTTCTCCTTATTTTGTCTGGGGCACCTGCTCAAGGAATGCTATTGTCACGTTTATGGGAGGCCTTCACACCTCACCTAATCTAGATAATTTGACAAACATATGATGGCAGTCTTCATTAAAATCAAGGTTAAGCATCACAAGAAACGGAATTACTCCACAGAGTATTTTACTTAATGTTATGTGTCAGTTTGTCAGGTTCACAGATTTCCAGGAGAATGGGTCAACTATTTTTGTGACTGTTTCCATGAATGCTTCTGCAGATGAGATGAACATTTAAATGGCTGTATCCCTCCATAGTAAAGATAAACCTGACTTCGCTGAAGGTTTCAATGAATCTGGCAGACTGAACTTTATTCGGTAATACATTCTGTAACTGTCTATGTTTTAAACATCATCAGCAAAGTTGACTGTTTCTACCTGATGGCCTTTAAGTGGGATAATGGCTCTATATATTTTGACTTGTTGCCTCCATGAATAAATTCTTTAATTCCCCCCCCCTTTTCCTCCAAAGAAAGTCACTGGACAATGTTTGTATATAATTCATGCTGAGGAGACTATTTCTTTTTAAATACTGGTGCTGTGTAGAAGATTCCTCTGAGATTAAATCGCTCCATCCTGCAGAGAAGTTCTTTAAGATAGAAAAAAAAGAACTCAAAAGTAGCTTCAGGAAGTTTCTGAAACTGACTAGATTCACTAGGCCCTACTCTGCCAGAGCAAGCAATTGAAAGAGCTACAAAGAAGACTAATACCATGACAGCTACCTGGAAGATGCAGAAATCAGCTGAGTTCCTAAAAAAGGTTTAGAGCAACTGAACAACTTAGAGAGGATACACACCAACCTGTTGAGCTGCTTGCAGGTTGGCTAATGTGTTTAGGGTCCTCATATTTTGTGAGATGTTACCCATCCTGTGGTGGGCTTTGGTGATGCAGCTATTTTGGGATAAGTTTTGCTCTGTGAATAACCTCTCACCCATATTTCTGTAAGTAAATCCAAGAAAATTCACTGGTTCACCAAGTTGGATTTTGGTGGTGTCTATATTTTGGTCTGTCATGATATCCCATCTGGTGTGAGAAGAAGTTTGCATTTCATCTCCCCAAGAAAAGTCTGCTATATAGTAACTGATCACATGAGGAATAATGAGATATGGTAGATATTGAATCTAGAAAGGATGCTGTATTATGATGTAATTCTTAATATCTTTGTATATTTACATACTTGCCTCATTAGTTCTGTTTCTCTAGAGAAATCATAAAGTCAAGCCCTTTTGTAGAATAGTGACTGTGACTGATGGATTTGAGAAGTAAATAGAAAGCAAAGGACATTGTAAACAGAGCAAAGATAATGTGATAAATTCGATTTGGACTGTGAAGAAACTCTTTTATGCATTTGTGATGTCAAGACTAAGTGTAAATGTTGTGGCACTAAAGAGAAAGGTATACTGACAGTCAAAGCCAAGGAATGCTACAAAGTCACACTGCATACAAACCTCACACAAAAGGTTTATTGGAAAAGCCATAAGAGGCTCTCTGCCTTTGCTGAGGAGAGAAGCATCAAAGCACTGAGCATGAGACAGGGATTATATATGAATTCTTGGTGGCAGAGCTTTCCTAGTGGTGAGGATTGGTGGGATTTCAAGTCTGAGGTTGGTGGGATTTGGTGCTCAGGGACTGGTGGATTTTCAAAACTGAGAAATGAGCTTGGACCTTTCATCCTATGCAGAGGGTTCCTACACAGTCAGAAGTAAGAGATGCATTTGGCTGGAGATCATGGTAGTGACCAGCATGACACGCAGATGCATTTGGACATCAACCTATAGAAAATGAGAAGCCATTTGAGGGATTTAAACAAGGAAATAAAATGATTAAATTTGCATTTTAAAAGATTACTCTAGCTGCAGTGTCAGATATGGATTAGAGATGCTCAAAGCTACTGGAAAGGAGATTATTGGAGCAGTTTTTAAACCAAGATAATGAGGTCCTGCATTATTTGAGGTCAGAAGTGGTGGAAATAAAAATGTGATGGATATTAAAGATATCACAATGATTATTAGTGGTAAGGTATGTGAACATGTATCTTGAAATATCTCTGCATCTGTATTTCTGAGCTACTTCTGCAGAATCAGGAACTTAGTGAGATACTAGCATTTTTAGAATTATACAAAAAGAGAATTGATATTGTCTTAACATTGATGCATTATAATCATAGACTTTTAGGAAAGAATTATAGACTGCAAGGCATCCTTTGTTTTTTGTTTCTCATACTACATTCCCCTCATCTGAAAAGACAACTTCCTCTAAACTCTTAAATTGGATTATTTTAATATCAGTGGTCCATGACCTTATATTTAGCAGCCTTCCAGTGTTAAATGACCCCTCAACAGTGTGTGAGTTGGTGAATTGGGGGATTCATTGGGCATTTTTGGTGTAATCAGTTACTTACATTTTTAAACACAAAGATCTCCCAGCATGCACATGACAACACAAAAGTGGCCACAAAAAAGTAATCTCTGTGACTATGAGATTTTTAAGAACTTAGTGAGATGTGGATCTAAGACCTTGGCCACAATGAATGTGATCTGGAGCCTGCTGTTGTACCGCACAAGACAGAATATTTGATGAAAGGAGAGAAAGAGCACGAAGAAGGAGGAAAAGGACAAACATGTGGAAAACTAGCAGTGACAGAGGTGTGTGGGTTCTTAAGGCCAAATTCATCTCTCCACCACTCTCCTGCATAAGGAATATATGATAAACAATGGCCCTGCCAAAAACTGAGCAGATTAACACAGACCCTGAACCACAAACCATACACAACCCAAAGAAGCCTTTGTATTTAAAAATATATAAATGACTATAGGAGTTTTTACATTTCCATTTGCCTGAAATATGGCCTAGCCTGTGAGACCTGAAACCCTGACTAGGAATAATGAGAGAATGAGGAAATGAGAGATATATGATCACAGAAACACTTGGATCAGATGAGTTGTACTCACCCTTTTGGAAGATCCTCAGCACCATTGAAGCTCAGTGTACTATTATATATAGTTGAACACAGAGGTGGAGTGAGCTGGGTGGCTTTATGTCAATTTGACATAAACTATAGTCATTTGAGAATTGGAAAGCTTGACTGTGATAATGTTCCTATTAGACTGGCCCGTGGTACCTTTTCTTGATTGATGAGTGAAAGGGGAGGACCCTGTGTCCTTCATGCTTCAAGAGGAGAAGCTACAAGCCAGGAAGCAATGCTCTTCCACAGTCTCTACAACAGCTCCTGCCTCCAGGTTCCTGCCTTGTTTTACTTCCTGCTTTCAATGATAGGCTGTGCTATGGAGCTGGAAGCTGCATTCAACTTCATATTCTCTGAGTTGTTTCTGGTCATGATGATTTATCACAGCAATAGAAACAGGGAAGACTAGGAGTTATTACACACAGCAGAAAAGGTACATGAGGTTATTGCATTCATTTAAACAAGAGGCTAGTTTATGGTACACTGTTGGACAATGAGGCAGGCTTAGCTAATCTTTTAGGAGCCACCTCTAAACTGAGTAGTCTTCATGTTGGACTTTCTCTAGGGGAGAAAGCTGTGTTGGAAGTTTTCTGCACACACCAGGACTACAGACACATGGACCAGAGGAAGGCTTGGCCATTCCCATTAGGATGAGGCACTGGAGTCACTGACTTGGATATACTCATATCAACAGTAGATTCATTGAACACTTCACTTGCTCTATATGCTTCCTCTTATTTCTTAGATGTTCAGTATAGAGCTTTATGTTTAGTTCAGAGGCAGATTTTTTTGCACTGCTCCACACAAGAACTAAAGATGATAAGAAGGAATATCATAGCAAATACTTTGCTCAACCAAAACAGAAAGAATGTCTTGTCAGTTTAAAGGGATTGAAGCCTTGAAGCTCATTAAGGATCCTTCTTTCAGTATTAGCAGGAATAACAAATCTGATCATAAACCCTTTGTTTTCCTTGGATGTGCCAACACAATTTAGTCTCATCCATGCTATCATTATTACGGATCAACACAACCAGGAGGTAGGTCTCAACTCATTCCTGTCTAAATCACAGGGCAGCAACCCACTATAAGTAGTTGAATGGAGTCCAATGGGACTCTCAGGGGTTAGTGAAATGCCTCTAAAATGGAGGGATGTAAAGAAGCCGAAATGCAGAAACATAGGCTCGGTGGGCTTTGGAACTGATCAATTTTACCCATAAAGGGTACAATTAGAAGACACCAGAAATAAAGCAGCTCGGTTATTTGGATGTGGTTGGTTAAAAAAAACTAAGTACTGCTGAGTAGTATTCTAATGAGTATATAATCCACACTTTCTTGATCCATTCTTCCATTGAGGGGCACCTAGGTTGTTTCCAGGTTCTGCCTATTACAAACAATGCTGCTATGAGCATAGTTGCACAAATGCTTTTGTAGTATGATTGGACTTCTCTTGGGTATATTCCCAAGAGTGGTATTGCTGGATCCTGAGGTAGGTTGATTCCTTGAAGTTTGCATGCAAATGGATGGAAATAGAAAACGCTATCCTGAGTGAGGTAACCCAAACCCAGAAAGATGATTATGGTATGTACTCACTCATTAGTGGACCCTAGCTATAAAATAAAGGTCACCAAGCACTTAGCTCGCAAGCCCAGAGAAGCTGAATACCTAGGTGAACCCAAAGAAAGCATACACAGAACCT
>PVIU01017161.1:0-42735 GCA_004026605.1 Ondatra zibethicus
TGGGACAAAGGAGGCCCCCTAGCAGGGGACTCGCCCTTCCCCCAAGGCCTCAGCCCGGGTGGGCCGAGCTCAGGTGCAGCCGGGACAGGGTCCAGATGAATCCGCGGAAGCTGGTTGGGCGAGGATCCCGGTCCCAAAAGCAGGCCTACTGAGGGTTGCCAGCTCCTCTCTGCTCGGCTCCGTGGGACAAAGGAGCTCTTTCTTTAGTTTTTAGTCTTTCACTTGCTTGGTTAGAGTTACCCCCAAGATATTTTTTGAGGTTATTATATAAGATGTTTCCATGATTTCTCTCTCAGTCCATTTGTCATTTATGTATAGGAAAGCTATTCATTTTGTGCATTAATTTTGTATCCTGCTACTTTGTTGAGAGCATTTATCAGCTGTCAAGAGTTCCTCAGTGAAATCTTAGGTTCATTTACGTATGCAAACTTATGTATACACTTAAGTATACAAACACTTTGATCATCTACAAATGAAGATAGTTTGAGGTTTTCCTTTCCTATTTATATCCCCTTGATCTTCTTCAGTTGTCTTATTGATCCTGTTAAGACTTCAAGTATTATATTTAATCGGAGTGGACAACTTTGTCTTAGTCCTGATTTTAGTGGCATTTCCTTGAGTTTTTCCCCATAAGTTGGTGCTGTCTTTGAGCTTGTTATTAATCACCTTTATTATGTTGAGATATGTCCTTTATAGTTCTAATCGCTCCAGGACTTTTATCATGAAAGGGTGTTGTCAAAGGCCCTTTCTGCATACAGTGAAATGATCCTGTGTTTTTGTTTTACTTTCATTCTGTTTATATGGTGGACTGCATTTATTGATTTACGAGTGTTGAACATCTCTGGGATGAGGTCTACTTGATCATGGTGGATGATATTTTTGATATATCTTTGGATTTGGTTTTCAACTTCTTTTGAGAATTTTTGCTTCGATATTCATAAGGAAAATTGGTCTGGAAGTTTCTTTCTTTGGTGGTTCTTTTTATTGTTTGGGCATTAGTGTAACTGTGGCCTCATAAAATGATTTGGCCAGTGTTTCTTCTGTTTCTATTTTGAGGACTAATTTGAAGACTATTAGCATTAACTCTTCTTTGAAAGTCTGATAAAATTCTGCACTGAATGCATCTGGCCCTAGGATTCTTTTGGTTGGAAGACTTTTAATTATTGCTTTTATTTCACGAGGGGTTATAATTCCATTTAAATTGCTTATTTGATCATACTTTAAATTCTTACTAGGTGGTATTTATCAAGAAGCTTCTCTATTTCTTTCAGGTTTTCCAATTTGTGGAGTGCAGATTTTTAAAGTATGTCCTTACGATTCTCTGAATTTCTGTAATGTGTGTTTTTATGTGGCCCTATTGTCTCTAGTTTTATTAATTTAGATATTCTCTCTCTGTCTTTTACTTAACTGGCTAAGGGTTTATCTATTTTTTTCTTCAAAGAACCAACTCTTTATTTCATTGATTCTGGGTTTTTGTTGTTTCTATCCTTGAGTTTATTTCTTGCTGTCTACTCCTTTGGGCTGTTATTATTCTTTTTTGTGCTAGAGCTTTCAGGTGTCACATTAAGTTGCTAATAGGAGATCTCTCCATTTTTTTTAAACTATATGTGCACTTAGTGCTATAAGCTCGCCTCTTAGAATCCCCTTTATTTTGTGCCATAGGTTTGTAGATGTTGCATTTTCATTTTCAGTCAATCCTAAAAAGTTTTAAACCTTGTTCTTTGCCCGTTTTTCATTCAGTTGTACATGGCTAAGTTTCAGTGAGTTTGTAAACACTGCTGTTTCTGATTTACAGCTTTAATCTGTGATGTAGGAGAGTATATGGGGTGATTTGCAGCTTTAATCTATGCAGGGTGTTATTTCAGTTTTTGTCTTGTATCCATTGAGATTTGCTTTGTGATCAATTTTGGAGATATTTCAGTGAGTTGCTAAGAAGAAGATCTGTTCCTCTGTGTTTGGGTGAAATGTTCTGTAAATGTCTGCTAGGTCCATTTAATTTGTGATGCCATTTAGTTCCAGCATTTCTCTGTTTAGTTTTTGTCTAGGTGTCCTGTCTATTGGTGAGACTGTGATATTGAAGTCATTCACTATCAGTTTATGAAGGTCAGCAGTGATTTTAGCTGCAGTAGTGTTTCTTTTATGAACTTGGGTGCTTTTGTGTTTGGTGCCAAAATATTTAGAATTGTGATATCCTCTTGGTGGATTTTTCCTTTGACGAATATGCAGTGTCACCCCCATTTCTTCAGATTAGTGTTGGTTTGAGTCTATTTTGTCTGATATTGAAATGGCTACACTGGTTTGCTTCTTGGGTGGATTTGCTTGGAACATTTTTTTTTGCCACCCTTTTATCCTGAATTGATGAACTGATGTCTATCCTTGATGTTAAGGTTCTTTTGTTTGTTTGTTTGTTTTTTGGGGGGGTTGTTTTCACATCCAATCTGTTAGTCCGTGTCTTTTTATTAGAGAACTGAGACTATTGACTTTGAGAGTTATCGGAGCAGTGCTTGTGGCTTCGTGTCACTTCTGATCGTGGTGGTTTCTGCCTCCCTCGTGCTGCTCTGGGATCATCCATTCTTCGTATTTTCTTGTGTGTGCTTAACTTCTTCAGGTTGGAGCTCTCCTTTTAGTGCCTTCTTTAGAGGTGGATTTGTAGACAAATTTTGTTAAGTTAGGTTTTTATCATGAAATGTCTGTTTACCCATCTATTACAATTGAAAGTTTTGCTGGGTAGAGTAGTCTGGGCTGGCATCTGTGGTCTCTTAGAGTTTGGACCCTTTTGGCTTTTAGAGTCTCCATTGATAACTCTTATATTATTCTAATAAGTCTGCCTTTATATGTTGCTTGGGTTTTTTTTTCACCTTGCAACTTTGAATATTCTTTCTTTTTTCTTTGTGTTTAGTGTTTTGATTATGTGACAAGGGAACTTTCTCTTTTGGTCTATTCTATTTGGTGTTCTGTATGCTTCTTGTGCCTTGATAAGCATCTCCTTCTTGAGGTTAGAGACATTTTCTTCTATGATTTTGTTGAAACTATTTTCTATGTCTTTGACTTGAGTTTCTTCTCCTTTTTTTATTCCTATTATTTGTAGATTTGTTTTTTTCATAGTGTCCCAGATTTCTTACATTCTTTTCTTAAGATTTAACATATTCTTTGACTGAGGTATTCTTTTTTTTTTTATTGTACCTTTGATTTCTGAGACTCTTTCTCTCCATCTCTTGTATTGGTGAGCCTTAACTCTGAGGTTTTTGTTTGACTTCCTAAAGTTTTCATTTCGAGTTTTACCTCAGTTTGGATTTTCTTTGGTGATTCTATTTCTACTTTACTGTCATGAATGGTTTTTATCATTTCATTGTACTGTTTGTGTTTTCACAGATTTCATTAAGGGAATTATTTATATCTTCTTTAAGGGCCTTGAACATATTTGTAATAGCTTAAGTCCATACCTTGTGCTTCAATTACATTGAATTTCTCAAGGCCTACTGTAGTAGGGTTGTTGGCTTCTAGGGTTTAATGATGAAGTTTTTGCACTGGTGTAGGCATTTCGGTTTGGGATGACTGTAATTCTTGGTGTTATATCTGGTCTTGTCTTTTTGAGTAGGTGTTCTCTTCCTTGGTTTTGGTTTCCTTCTCTGGACCTTCGGGAAAGTGTCCTGGCAGGGAGGGCCCCTGAGTCATTGCCAGGTGTGGCCTCTGGGGGTCCTGGGAATAAAGGAGTCTATGTATTGGGGACTGACATACGGGGAGGGGGATGGGCTAGTTGGGATGAGGCTGAGAAGGTCCACATCTGAATCTGTCACTAGGTTTGGCAGTTCCCTGCAAGCCATCTGCTCTACGGCTGGCAGTGAGGCTAGAGGATCTGCAATGGAGGGCAGGGAGGAGTGTGAAGATTAGGGAGGGCGAAGTCTACCTGTTCCCCAGGCTGGGGTAACCAGATACTTCCCGGTAGAGAGTGCCTCAGGGTATTGGCAAAGGGGTGAGGGAGGAGGGCTGGGCCTCCTGAGAGGTCCTGCCAGTACCCAGGGAATAGAGGCAGAGGAGACAGGTTCCTGCAAATGGTTTGCTCAGGGACTGGGAATAAGATTCTAATTGAGTCTGTTCCCAAACACCAGTAGTGAATTTTCAGTTAGGCTTTTTTCTTTTAAAATAATTTTTATCTTTCTGTTGATACTCATTTTTGTTGGTGCACTCATTTGTTTTATGTGATTTATTTACTGGTTTGTGTTCCATAGCAACTCATGAGCCTCTTTGAAGACGAGTAGTTTGGATTCTTGGGAAGGCCTACTTACATCTTTTGGGCTCACCTAGGTACATTTTGTTCTTCCAATTCTGTCACACTTTCCTAATACTTCCTGTTTCTTGGCAATTGTTTTCTACACATTTGAAGAAACAACTATTGCTCAGAGGACTTCTCCACAGATTGGCTTGCACATAAAAGAACCTGGGCTTGTTTAGAGGTATTCGCCTCTGCCTGTGGCACTGGGCAGAAGCTAAGCACTGTTAAATACTGCTAAGTAACTGTTCATGTTAATGGCGTCTTTTTTTGTAAGTTCTCTTTTAATGCGTACATTTCTTTTAGGCAAACTAAGGTGTTGGCAACTGGAATGATTTGACTCCCATCCTCATTAACAACAATTAGCTCTTCTTTGGAGCTTCGGTTTCCATGAGCAATACTTTGAGTCAACCAGCCATTCAAATTTCCCTTATGCCCTCTGCTGCTCTGCACGCTTCATTGACGCCCTGAGGAAACTGCATCACAACCGTGGCTGTTTATTGTTGAAGCCTAAGTTCAGCCCTAGATGGTATTATCTTATTCACAGCTGTTTTAAATCGCTTACACCAGACTTTTGCCGCCGCTGGCTACAGCGAATACTAAATGATGCCGCAGGCATTTTCAATGAGACTAGAAGCGCAGAGCTTCCCTTGTAAGACCAGCAGAAGGCCGTCAAGGAAAGCAAGCAGTTTTCATTTTCATGTCATGATTGGTGCAAACATAGTTCTTCATTTGCGTGTCTGATTGGTCCAAACATCCTTGCTTTAACACCCCCCCCCCCCGCATAAATGACTATTTAGCTTCCCTTGCAGCTCAGCTGAAAAAAACTCTCCTGTGCTGTCTCCTGTTGCTCTTTGGTGATATGAGAAGCATAAACTGCTTCTCCCAAATGGCCTTTTCTTGCTTTTGTTTCTGAAGGTAATAGGGCGGGCCGAGTTTGTGACATGCTGTAAGGATGGTGGAAGCTGCAGCCACAGTGGTGAGCATCGGCAGTGAAGAAGGGTGAGACGCGAGGGGCGGAAATGATGGGGAACAAGGCCAGGGAAGAGTAGAAATGACGGGGAGGAAGGACAGGGAGGAGACTACAGAGAACGGTGACAATTAAGAGAAGGCAGAGGAGGGTAGAGAGCCAAGAATGAATAAAGATAGAAGGTGGTGAAGAACCAGGGGTAAGAATCTGCGGGCCCCACTCTCTGAAGTACTGCAAGGAGCAGCCAGCCTTTAAGGTGAAAGGTCTTAGATGCACGAATTCAGTCCCAAGAGCTGTCACTAACTGCTCAAGAGCTGTGCCATTTAAGGTTGTAGGGGTGAAGGTTCCAGCGCCTGAAGCCTATTTGCAACCTGTGATGCTAACCGCCCTTCACCACCTCCTGCTAGTTAGTGTCTGTGCTGCTCTTACTGCTCGCTAAAGCCAGTTGTTACAACAGCTGTCAAGCTCCTGGCCCATTGGCGATTAAGACTCAGAGCAATAAATTTCCAAGTTGAGTGCCTCTAGGTCTGGAGCAAAAGGCTCCTAGCTTCAGGGTTTGGCCTTGGTTGTTCAAAGCCAACACTCTCACCTACTCATGGCATTGGAGCCAATCCTGATAATTAATAATATCAGCCTCATTGATCAATTTGGGGGCCTTTGCAGTTGCCCTAAGCAGGCATTTTTCTTCCGCTGCTTTCCTCCGAGCCAGTGATCTCTGGCGCCCTCTGGTGTTTAACTATGTCAGTTCCTTCACTGCTTAGGGTGAAGGTAGAAAAACAAAACAGAAAGCATTCTGGCAGGGTCCTAAGAGACTGGACTTTGCAGTCAGTCATGTGGTAATCCTTTTCTTTCGTTGGGGCGCGGGGAGAGCCTCGGCTTTGTACGTTTTCCAGCCTCGTAGATTTGTGCCGGGCTGTGGGGCGATGGCCACTCTTTATTTGCTGCTTGCTGCTCTAGGCATTTGGAAAATAGCAGTTCTCTTAGGACCTGGTCCAAGATGCCGCTAAACCTAGCTACTCAAGGACATACCAACAAACTGAGAGCCTAGTCACAGGTTCTACCCCTAGAAGTCAGAGACCAGGAAACTTCTCTTGATACTGAGCTGTGCCAGTTTGGGGAAAAGACAGATAAAGTGAAGATTCTCTTGGTAAACATTTCATTGTGACCATTCTTGGTTTCTGGCTTGTGTCGGGTGCCATGACATGTTATCGACATCCAGAAACTATTGGGCTGCATGTATGTGTCCTTGCTGATTTGCGTTTCTCAAGGGGAATGATGATGACGACTTCTAGTCTACCTGGGTAATATCACTGTCCCCTTTTTTCAGTGTTATAAAGAAGCACAAAGATGTGGCAGAAATGATACAAATTTACTTATGTAGGTAAAGCTACAATTAAGAAAGCAGATCATCAGTCATTAAGCTTTAGTTTCTATCCTGGCACTCAGAGGGTAGCTCTTTGCTATCTATGTTCTATGATGTCATTGTGTCTTTAACAATGGAGTTGAAATACAGTTAATTCACAGTGCCCCAACTTGTTCACTAAAGCAGGTTGTAGAAAGAAACGACGGATGCCTCCTCATATAATGAGAGTAGGCATTACTTTTTTTTTTTTTACTCTTAATGTACTCTAAGCCACGTGAAATTTACCTGTCACCTTGACTTTTCCATTTTAATTATATCCGTTTGCTCAAAGGTCAGATTCTTCTGTATCTCTGTCCCTACAATTGTGGACTCAGACTAAATGGGCAGCCACTATCTGCAGGATTGAACTGAGGCTGGAAGCCTCTCATTCCAAGTGATAGTGAAGAGCTGGATGCCCTTGCTTTTGACCGGCTTACAGAGCGTGATCTCAAGCAAACAAACCCTGGCTACAGAGTGATTTTTGCAAATTCTGGGAATCTGCACTGAGACGTTATAGGACCTTTGAATTGAGAGCATAAGTAAGAACTTATATATTCATTTTCTTCTAGTTCTCCTCTTATACTAAGATGGAGTGTGATGGAGTTTAAAAAATTACGTGTGGCAAACGCTAAGCAGTATCTAATGAAGGAAAGAGTTGAGCATCAGCCAGCATTTTCTGTTATTATACCTTGGACATCCTAGGCAGTTAAATTTGGGAATGGCAGTTCAGAGATGTACAGAGATTGTAGTTGAAAGTACCATGTTTTCTTGGAAATAGATAATAACCTAGCTGAGAGAACAGGACTTTCTTTCCAGTTTCTTCCCTAGTCTCTTTTCTACCCCAAACCCTAATTTTATAATCTTGAAAGACAAAGTAGGAATTACAAAAATGTGGGGAGGAGAACTGTGAATTTGAGCTATACAGAGCCCCTCTTCTCACTTCGTTAATCCTCTTAGCGACCACACCCAGGCATCTTGGCAATAAAAATATACTGAAATATTTAAGGTTTTATTTGTGTAAGACCTTAGGCACCACTGGACGGTCAATTGGCATAACTAAGATATGTTTTGAATATGTTGTTTTAATTGTGGGAATGATGCTGATAAGATTTAAAAGTTTTGTTTATGCTTTTCCCAAATAGTTACCGTGTCTTCTTGCTAAACAATGTGCTAGGCCCTGCAAAAACATACATAAAAGAAGCCATTCTGCCTTTAAAGGGCTTACAGGCTACTGCTGGATAGGAAGGTGAACAGCAGTTTTCAATACAAAATGCTTTACTTTGAGTAAATAACCAAGTTCTCACGTAGGTTATCTTTCTCAAAATGGGGCCTCTTTCCACTGGCTGCTGAATGAACAGCGTCTCAAATCTCACGTTAAAACTAGGCCCGGCATTTTCCCAGTGTCTTTCTCTTAAGCATCAGATCCCTTGGGTTTGACTTTCTGATCCTCTTATCATTCTGTGCTGCTGCCCTGACCAAGTTGCCTGGGTGAATTGTCCCTAGGGCACAACCATACCTGTGAGATGGACCCTCTGGGTTTTCAAAGGGGTTTATGCTTTTTCTCTACTATTAATCCTAATGGGTGGAATAGTTATTTTCTCTTAATTCCCTTGAAATAGGGAACACTGGATAAGATTCTACCAAAGGTTTAATTATACTGGATGTAAATACAACACAGAAGATAATTTACAATTATATAGTTGCAGCCCTACACAGACGTTTTCGTGTTGTTGATGTTGCCAAGTTTTTTAAACAAATCTACTCCCCTTTATATCCAGGCTGTTTCCAGAAAGGAGAGAACCAGTAGTGTCACTCTCAGATTGTAGAACAAATACGCAAACAAATTGCACGGTGAACCATGTCCATCCGTATCAGCCCATGGCATGTCTCTGGGCTCTTTGTGTTTCTGAAGATTGACATCTTTTGTGTATGTTTGCCTATGGGAAGATCTGTCAAGCAAAAATTACACTCCTGTCCATAAAATATTCATATACAAGCAATCCTAAGGTCTTGTAGGATCAGCGTATTTAAGGAATTCTGAAGTGGATATTATGTTGAGTCAAAAATGTCCAGTCTATGTGGAGGCACAATGAAGTCAGTGTATTTCTCATTCAGTTTCTTACCATCAACCTAAGAAATAACAACAAAACCAAGCAGCAGTAGAAACACCTCTAACCCCCAAATCAAAGGGAAGTAAACCTTAAAACTAAATTTAAGGTTTAATCTTAGCAAATCTTGCCCCTGTTTCTTGTATGTAAAAATTAAATCAATGATCGAATAATTTCTGGAATAGAATTTGAAAGATTTTTAGGAAAACTTTATCAAACATCACTTTACCACTTTAACTAGGCTGGAGCTTGTAAGTAGCATATATAGTACATGATACTATGTGAATAGTTAAACCATATTCTTTCCTTACCCATTCACCCATTTATAGTATAATTATGTAGGTAAGTATATGTTTACTTGATATCTATCCATCAATCTAGATATGTATCTATACATTGTCTAATTTGTGCATCATTTATGTCATCTATCTATCTATCTATCTATCTATCTATCTATCTATCTATCTATCTATCATCTATCATCTATCTTGGTTGAGGCCCCAAAATGTGAGGCTATTTCCACCTTGACCAAAGGTCAGAGAGTTGGAACTTACCTCTATTCTTGCAAGGTTATTGTGTTTATACCTCAAGCAAAGTGCCCCATAGCTACAAACACAAATAAATAATTAAAAAAAAAAGATGTCACAATACAAGCATCTTGGTCAGCTTCATAACTCAGGGTCAGGATCCTGGAACTTGCTGGTCAGTCGTCAGAATGTGACTCCTGATTTGTGGACCAAAGTGACTCCAGTATCACCTGTATGTTTCAGAAACTGCACAGGAGAAATGAGCTTCCTCTATCTGCAAAGTTATCTCTTTGAACCAGTTCAAGGTCTTCTACTTACATTCCATGGAGGAGAAATGGCTCATGGGGCGACCCTTACCTCTGAGAAACTAGACAGTGTTGTCACTAGAGTCATTTGTGAACATCAAGGCTTCAGTTTCCAAGTGGGTAGCATTGGGGCACTATCAGTAAGTTCTGAAGTTGTGAGAAGTCACTGGACAGTGCTGAGCATGGCATATAGATTTATATTATTAAAATCATCCTTTTGATTGCAGTGTACAAAAGAATCCAATAGTTGAAGCAGGGATATAAGCTTTCAGTCTGTGGCCATAAACCACATTCAGTTAACACCACTCTAGAGATGGTCTAAAAGAGTTTTAGTTACAAAGTTTGCACTGACATTAGCCATACAATCAGATGTTGCACGCTGAATATTTTTTCCTTATTTATACACTTAATCATTGCTTGCAAAAATTACAAAATCTCTTGACAATATAGAACTCCTGTTGCACTGAGATTCACATCAAGTCTCATTAAAAGGAAAATCTACCCATATTTTAAATATAAAGTTTGCACAGACTTAAAACAAAGTTAGCACATATCAGTACGTCTCCATCTTAAGAGACATCAGTCTAAACTTGAAAGCCTGCTGCCCACTGCATGTCATAACCTCCTGATAAATATTTCCACATCCTGCTGGCTGCCTACATGGACTAGATTTAGAAACACAGCTTCCACTTGTGCTGGCTAGTTTTATGTCAGCGTGACACAAGCAACAGACACCTGAGAGAAGGGAACATCAATTGAGAAACTCCCTCCACAAGATAGGACTGGAGGCAAGCTCTAGGACATTTTCTTAATTAGTGAATGATGGGGAGGGTCACCCCTGGGATGGTGGTCCTGAGTGCTATAAGAAAGCAGGCTGAGCAAGCCATGAGGAGCAAGCCAGTACGCAGCACTTTTCAAAGACTACTTTCTCCAGGTTCTCGCCCTGCTTGAGTTCCTGTCCTGATTTCCTTTGGTGATAAAATGTGATTTGGAAGTATAAGCTGTAAGCTTTGGGTCATGCTGAGTTTCATCACAGCAATAATGACACTAAGGTATGGCTTTCTATAAATATCTCTCCAATGAGACCATGAGAGAAAGGGAGAGAGGGAGAAAGGGAGATAGAGAGATAGAGATAGATAGATAGATAGATAGATAGATAGATAGATAGATAGATAGATAGATAGATAGATAGAGAGGGGAGGTATAGAGGTGAAGCCAAACAGAAAGATAATATTGTGAAGTTACTTCACTTTTGATTATTTCCTATAGTTGTTGAGGTTAATTGTTTCCTTCAAGTTTCTTTAATAATGTACATTGTTTTCAGCATAGACCTGACAGGTTTTGTTTCTGAAGAGTTATTTTCCAACTTGGCTATGGAAACAAAGTTTGTGTTATGCATGCCTCAGGGCAAAGCAGAATAAAGAAAAAGGCTGAGAAGAAAGCAAGCCAGGAAATAGATCATTACTTTTTCATTCACTAAAGTGCATTAAATTTGATTTCTCAGATGAGCTGATGTGTTTGTTATCTTGATATCAAGGCCAGCTGTTCATGCAGGTTTGTGACAAGAGTGTTAGGAAAATCAAAGTGATTATGATTCCTTCAGTTAAGTCATTGGTCCAGGATGGCACTACTTAAAGGGTCAGTGGGACACAAAAGATATCAAACATCAGTTTTTTTTAAATGGGTGGTAAAATAGATAATCAACAATTAACATTTATTTTGTTACAAGATCCTTCAGTGATTTAAAGTTCATTTCAACAACATACATACATTGAGGTTGCACATCCAGTTTAATTAGAGTAGGCCAAGCTTCTCATTCTAAAAATGGTTAGGAATGAAATTAAATAGTTGCTTCGGAAGGGCTTGGCCAGAGCATGAATTAGACTTCTCCAATGCTTCTTTTCCTTATTCTGCTATCTCTGTTTAGGCATCATCAAAAGATTATGAACATACGTGATGGCGGCGTTCACTCCCAGCACACCATGAGCTAGGAAACATACAATAATTTGCTTAGTGAAAAGAATATCTTCTTTTTGAGCTTCGAAATTTATATCCTCCTAATTATGCCTTGCATTCTACTAACAGAATCAAGAACGGAAAATATTCATACTGTGAAAAAAATGAGGTTTTTTAAAAATTGAAACTCTCTGTGTCTTTTAAATTTCTGTTTGGGAGATTATCAAATATTGCAGGAACTGAAATTTGATAATCACACTGTTTGCCCAGGAAAAGGTACCATATGCTTCCAAAATGTTGTGGGAGACCAGCTTTAGTGAGTCATAGATGAGTGATTTAGTTGAATTTGTTCCTTCTCTACTAATTATCTTTTGACAGGAAATGATATGTTTTTGCCTTTATGTTGCTTACAGTCAACATATCTAAATGGTTCCAGAGGGGGAAATGACTCTTTGATTCTTTAATACAGAGGAAGAATCTAGACTATGGGGAAAGGTAAAGGACCTACTGGAAAAATAATATTTTAATATTTTCATCCTGTAAGTAAGTTAAGGGAGAGCGTTTGGACAGGGCAGAAGGCACAGCTAAGGCACAGAGTTAAGAATCATTAGGCAAGAGTGAACTATGTCAGAAATTGTGGCAAGCTTTGTTAAGATGGAAGACAGAGGTGGGAAGATCAGGGTGAGTTGTTACCTGGAGAATCCCCAGAGGTGAACATTGTGAGCCATTTGTGTCCACAAAACGGTAAGGTGTTATTTGTGGATAGCTACACTTTCATAGATGACACTCAGCTACTGCTCATTTCCCGTGGATCCTGAAAAACACCGCAAATGCACATGAGCCACAAAAAGAAACACACAGAGCTGAGAACTTCAGTTCAAGGACAGGGCCTGGACCTACCACTTCAATTCACCAGTAAGCAGAAGAAACTGAACAAAACCAAACACCATCTCTCAGGCGGCCTTCTTCTTCATCAGAGAGAAACGGGTTGACATCTTGAGAAAATTAATTTGAAGTCAGGAGAAAACAATGTAAGAGCAAAGATTGGAATACAATCATTTATCAGAAAATGAAAACTTAAGTGTTTGCATATTAAAAGTAAACTCTGTATATCAGTCATCTACCTGCAGGGAAGAGACGCAAAAGGCTTTGCTTCTAGGAAATACTGCTTCTGGCATGTGTAAGAAGAAAAAAGGAAGACACAGCCATAGCTTGGAGAGGAGAGATCAGAAACTGAAGGGACAAAACAAGGAGTAAGGTAAGGAGAAATTTATTATAATAAAAGAAGAAAGAGACCCTACAGAGCATCAAACAAAAACTATCCTCAGGTATCATCAACTAAAGAAACCCATAATGGTCCTGTCCATGAAATGTTAGGAAAACAGTTTGACCTCTGTGAAGATACTGAAGGAAGAAATAAGCGTGAGAATATAAAGATTTCAGTTAATGAAAGTTTCCCTCCTCCCTATACACCACTGAATGATATTGTAACCCATGTTTTGATATGAACATTCTCAAATATTCTTTTTGTTGGTAAGAGTGAAAAGCCAAAATCTTGAATTATAAAGTTTAAAAGAGATAGGAACATCCTTCCATTAGGAAGAAATAAAATGATTCTTGTTTGATTTCAAGGAAAAAATGGGAGTATAATGGTTATGAACCACTGTGCATTAAATTACTACTTGTGTAAAACAGACTATATAACAATGGGTACATACTAAATAAGTGGGTACACACTAAAAAAATCAGGATTTTTTTAAATGTCTAAGATTAAAATGACTGTAAGTATATAACAGACCTTTATAAAAATATCAGCTATGTAGATCTTATAGTCCAATAGCATTTCAGAACAATTTGGTAAAACCAGAACTTAGTTATAGGCTATAAAAACCAGTGAAGCCTGTAACAGAGATAATAATCTATTGTAAATGGTCAGTTTTATTACAACTGAGATATGGGAAGGCCAAGAACAATCATTGCCACTGAAAACTTAGTTTGGGGAGCTGAAGACATGGCTCAGAAGTTAAGCGCAGTGACTGCTTTTCCACAGGACACAGGTTCAATTCCCAGGCCTCGCATGGTGGCTAACAACCATCGTAGTTCTGTTTCTAAGGGATCCAACCCCCTCCTCTGTCCTCCACGGGTCCTGCATGCTTTAAGTGCACAGACATATATGTGGACAAAACGCTAATACACAAAAACTAAATAAATCTAAAAAAAAAAAATCCCTAGTTTGTTAAACTTGCAGATCCCAAGAGGAGGTGTATGTTCTGCCACGGAGGGTCACACAGGAGTACGGGGGTGGTAAGGTGGCAGGTAGGGCGGGAAAATAGAAGCCATAACCTTTGCTGTGTTTTCAGGCAACTCAGGATAAAGCAGGTTCAGGATGAGCTTCTCGGAACAACTTTTCATGAGTTCTAGAATGTTCTTAGGTGGGTGATCCCTGCCTCTGGAAAGACGAAGGCAGGGAGACAGTAACTCAGAGTGTTAAAACCTGGTGACGGTGGTGGGCTTAAGGGGAAGTAGAGTCGTGTGGTGTGCCTGCCAAAGGTGAGCTGTTTGCTATCTCTAGGAATTAGCCCCAAGAAAGGTATTGCTCACTAGAGTCAGCAATTTCCCAAAGTATGAAAGTAGCAAAACCACAAAAGGACACAATTAAGAGGCTGGTGAACTGGATTATACTCACAGAACTTTGAAAAATGGGTGAATTGAAATGTACAAACTAAAATTATCGAAATTTGAAAATTAAATAAGAATACTGCAGGCAGTGAGGTAAGGCAAGAATAAAAATTTACAAGGGAAAGGAAGAAAGAGAATGTCCTTATTTACAAATATATGGATATATTATAAGAAATTTCAAAAATGTACAAAAAGAAATTATTGGAACTGAAAAAGTAAACATAGAGGCTACACGGTAAATAGGAAAAGGTAAGGAAAGTCATACTGCTACACAGTATGGAAGGAATAGGAAGGAAGGGGAAGCATAGGAGGCAGAAAGGAAAAGAATATGCATATAATTAAGGAAAATAAAAAATGACAGATGACAAAAATGTATAAAATTAAATGACTATAAGAAACAGAATAGCAAAATCTAAAATTGCAAAAAGTAATACTAAGTGAAGTGGAAAGATAAAGAGACTCTCACAGTTTAAAAATAAGAAGCTTATTTTTGGTTCCTCAGAAACTGGACCTCGGGTTACATTCTATGGGGTGTAGTCGATATTGCTGCCGGCCAGAGCCTGCACCTTGGCAGCTCTCCTTTGCGTACCAGCGGCCTCTGCTGGGAACACTTAGTATTGCAGTCTGTTTATCCCAAGTCTCCTGAGATTGTACTCTCTATGGTAGCTAATGTTTTAGCCGGGGAACCTGCCATGCTCATTGACAATCACAACGCTGCAAACCGCACAGGCCGAGGCTCTATCTTCGCACTTCCCAGACCTCCTGAGTATCACTTACCCTACTGGAGAGATGCAGTATGGTTCTCAATCCTGGAGCTTCAGAGTGCTGTGAAGGAATTGTTAGGAATATTTCCTAACGGGAGCTCCCAGTCAAGCCAAATCAAAACAAGCCAAATTAGAAAAATGCAGGTTTAATGGGAGTTTCTGCGCGCTCTCGGGTGGCCCCTGAGGAGGAACCGGGGCGAACGTGACCACGTGTTCCTCTTTTGGGCGCTCATTTAAATACCCTTGGAGTGGTCCTGACTCCTCGGGGGTCAGGACCTGACATGGCCTGCTGGGATTTGGAGTTCAGAGTGCTAACTCTCAGGGTCAAGGGGCTGGGGCCTAAGCTCCTAACCCTCCCATCCCCCAGGGAGGGGTCAGTACCTCGCCTGCTGGGATTTGGAGTCCAGACCAGGCCTGGGTGCTGGGATAGATGAGAAGGGCTGGGGCCTACGTTCCCAGCTTAACAGGAATGATATCTGTTCTCAGAGGTTTCAGACTAAGCACTGGTTATTGGTCTTAGTTAAGAACCCCGGCTAGCCTCAAGTAGGGCAATGTCTTTTTGCACTTCGAGAACTTTAAAAACTTGCGTTTTGTGTGTGTGTGTATGTGTGTGTTGAGGGGTGTGTGTTTGCCTGATATGCATTTGCAAATGTGGGGAATCCAGGCTTGGTGGTAAGTGTTTTTACCTGGTGAGCCCTCCTGCCGCCCCTGTTCTGAATTTTATCCTGAATCTTCACCAGCCCACATGGAGGCAGATTATATTCCACCTTGAGATACTGGACAAATAAGTAAACGTGTTGGTAATACTCAGATTTAGGTTTCTTGTTTAAGAGGAGACTCCTAGTGAATACTGGGTGTGCTTGGAACAGAAGAGATGGTTTTCCTGCCTGTGGGGAATGCTGCAGGCTGAGGCTCTGGGCTGCCAGCCACCTACAGCATTACTTTTGGCGACAGTGGCCCATTGAAGATCAGATTTGCATTTTATGACCGCTGCTTGTTTGGTTTTGATTTTTTATTTTTTTGACTATAAAATGTTTTGGGAACATGCTCAGGCCCACCGATTTGCATACTGTCCCTCTGCTTGCTTTCTTTTTATTTTTCCCAGTGCTGAGCAGCGGGAAAGAGAGAAGCTGGCTTACAAAGCTGAGCATATTTGCTATTGGAGCCTTTTTTTTAATAAAAACTAACCCACAGTCTATAAGTTCAAAGGACCTATCACTCTTTAATCAACTAAACTTATCATGCTGCCTGTGGCCAATAGCAAGAAAACATTCAGTTGATTGGTAAAGCTGTCTCTCCCCTGGGATATTAATTTTGTGGCTATCGCTTTGAAAATAGATTCTGAAATTAAATGTCTTTGAAATGTGCTATGCATTTTGGTCTTTCTTGAAAAATCCTCATACGTTGCCAAGTAAAAGCCTTACACAGATTGAGTGTCCTCTAGGTTCTGCAGAAACCTGCACATATGTGGCACACACACACGCACACACACAATTAAAGCCAGAAAGATTATAAAGGTCTAAAAAGAGATAGCTATCATTTTTATATTTATGTTAAACAAAACACGCAATACACATTATAACTTTAAAAAGCTTATCAGAGTATAAGTTAGAAAATAGTGATAGCTTCAAACTCAGTGTTTATGGAATAAAGCTGGAATCCAAACTGATTGAGTAAAATTATACATTTACATAGGAAGAAACGAAGGAGATAGAATGCTACAGGCTTGGAAATAAGTCTCCTTCCTCATGGGGGTGCTAGCAAGTGCGGGGTGCAGGGAAGGATTTCTAATACTTGATACCACTTTATGACAAAAACGGAATATTTCAAAATAGTGGACAGAGGACATTTAACATGCTCCTGACACACGTAAAACGCTTTCTGCATGAAGTAAGAGGTATTCTTTATTCCATTGTGGTAGCTGCACATTGTGTGTAAGTATTAAAATGCCACGTGGACCCCACCAACCCAAACATTTGTTGTATACTAATTCAAAATAAAAGTAAACTTAATAACTAGAAAAAGATTAAGCCCATACCTTGTGTGAGTACTGTGATCAGGTCTTGACACACACCAAGTGTTACTCGTTACACGTTTGTTTGTAAAACTTATGGCAATTTTTAAAAAAAGTTATTTATTTTTATTTCATGTTCATTCAGGTTTTGCCTGCATGTATGTAAGTGTGAATGAAGGTGGCAGATCCCTTGAACTGGAAATTGCAGACAGTTGTGAGCTGCCATGTGGGTGCTGGGAATTGAACCTGGGTCATCCGGAAGAGCAGCCAGTGCTTCTTAACTGCTGAGCCATCTCTCCAGCCCCGTTTATGACGATTTTTAAATTGATTCATGTTACTAGACTGATTTGTTTAAACAAACCCTTGCTCCTCGGTTTATCTTATTCCCAAGTATTCTAGAACACATTCTGTGCCATGTTTGTTTGCATACATGCTTTGCGAGAGCCTATTATGTCCATGGTTACTTCTAGCTTCTATGTTGGCTCTTTCCCTGGCTGTGACAGCAATTGACTCAGTCAGTCTTTTCTATAGAGTTGCTGCTGTTTGCTTATTTATTCAGGTTTGAAGCCTCAGAAATGCTGACATGAGATCCTTGTTACATACACTTTGATAAAAAGTTCATTCTTTAAAACAAAATATCCCAACAGCAGGATTTCTAGGCAACAGGCAAAGTATAATTACACTATCTTTTATAGAAGCTGCACTGTTGTTAACTGAGTCTCAAGGGCAGTGAGTGTTCTTTCTCCACATCCTGACTAGCAGTAAAAAACCCCTTTATTTGAGAAATGCCTTTAACTATGCCATTTAAAAGTAAATATTAAGAAAGTGTGCTGTGTTTTGATTATCCCTCCTCTTGCAATTGGTGCCACACTTCAGACACAAGTACATGACCACATACTTGTTTTATATTTATGAGGCCAAATTTTGTAAAAATATATCACAAACTTGAGAAACACATAAGCGGAAGACATTAAAGTAGGAAGTATTTCAGCTAATTATTGAGCAAGGTCAAGTTATTATTTTGTGGTTATTAAACTCATCTATAATCCTCCCTGTTCTAAAGTTAGTTAGCTCAGACATCAGAGAAAGTGTACTGGTGTCCTGTAGATGTTATTTTAATAATTGCTTGCATTTGTTTGTTGGAGCCAAATGGCCAGGGATTTGAAACCTATCTAGATGAACTCCATGTGTTTTCCTGTTTGCCCCTATTGTTAGGTAATAATCCTGTTGGGGATTTTCGATTTCTCTCAGGCCTCTCAGGTTTATATTAACCACGGGTTGACAATGAGGGATTAAAGCATTGGAAGGAACCAGGAGTGTAGTGTTTGCACAAAGAACTTTCCTCTCGTGGTTCTCTAGCTAAGGCTATAAAACAAACCAGTCTCTTCTACAATGGTGAGCTGTGATTTCGAGTCAGTGAAATACCTTTCCATGTGGGTACTGACTGTAATGACAAATAGAGCTATGTCTTCAAAAGCCTGTGAAATGGGGCTGTGTGCTTTCTGAAGCTGGCTTCTTGTCTGGAAGTGGAGACATTTTCTGAATTGAAACTGGTGAGAACCAGATAGGCTGTTAGTGTCCCTTCCTCTCCATAATTCTATACTACAATTGGTCTGACAGGCAATGGCTGCTTTTACTTTTTAAATTAATTCCTTCTGATGTCTTAGATAGTCAGAGTCAAGAGTTAATTAAAATTGTATGGCAAATTTCACATTTCTGATTGGGAAAGGAGCAGTAGCAAAATAACTGCCTCCTCCTCGCAGCCACATCTGCACGTATTGGTAGGCTGATGTTCCTGCGGTTCAGAAGAATGCTTATGTAGACACTGTGCACTGACCTCAGTGCCTGGCAACGGAACATCATGTGCTAGTTGCCAACTCAAGGAAAGATGCTTAGATAGTTTGATAAATTATGCCAATGTTCATAGGCAGAAGGTTTTTCACACAATAAGTTGCCCAAATATTACCCATGTTAGTTGGGTCACTTTGTAAGCTTTGCTGCTGATAAACAAACAGAATCCTCAAGTCCACACCATGCCAGCATCTCAAGGCTCAAGACAGATGTGCAGGGAAGACAGAGTCTCATCTGCATGTGTCCTTTTCCCACAGCAGGTGAGGAACTTTGGAGGTACTCTGCTCTCAGTTTTATAGTCAGAGAACCTGGAATGGCTAAGTGTAAGCATTTCAGGACACCCTGTTATAGGAGCTACCAGGGCATAGTCTGGACTTTCTGGACAGTTCTTACTGAAGTCCAAGAAAATGCTACATTCTTGCAGCATCCTGATTGAGAATTCAAGTAAGCAAGGAGAAGAGCTGGTCCTGCGCATTCATCTGGGGACTTATGGCTGCAATGTGTCATTCATTCCTGACCTGCAGGCCTTTCTCTCCTAGTTGAAATAAGTCCTTCCTCCTGCCCCATTTTCTAAGGATATTTTCACAGAAAGGTCTATCTTTTTTTCCCCCTGGAAATGTGACTCAGAAAAATGAAGAATTCATTCTTACTTTTCTGAATTCCTTTTTGGAGAATCCTGCATTTTTGAAAACTTCATGTAATTCCACAATTGAATGTAAGAGAGGCACAACATATAAAATCTTAACAGTGAGGATTTTGGTCAAATAACTTATGCAAAATAGGCCAAATGGCAAAGATAGAGGCATATGTCTCCATTTCCTGCTGCAAGCTTCTTGCATGCTTCTGTTAGTGGAGTGTATTTACCCTTAATCATTAGTCAGAATAGGCTCTGTCTTTGATGGCCTCTCCGTACCGAAGAAAGTTATTAAAATCGTACATATCTTGTTTCTGATGTACTTACAATGTATTTGGATAAAATCTGTGCTTGTATATGGAATAATGTAAAAGGATATTGAGGGGGAGGTCAGGGATTCCTGTGATTCAGGGACATCAAGCCAATTATGAGTAAAGGTTCCTAACATTAATTATTGATGTGAAATACAAGGAAACAGTACTTAAGAATAATGTGCTTTTTAATAAATACCTGACCAAGAATTGTGAGTCAGGTCAGGAAATAAGGCAAAATTGACATCACTCTGGATATTCATCTTCTTGGTTTTTTTGTTTTTTTTTTTTTTTTTTGAGACAGGGTTTCTCTGTAGCTTTGGAGCCTGTCCTGGAACTAGCTCTTGTAGTCTAGACTGGTCTCAAACTCATAGAGATCCACCTGCCTCTGCTTCCCGCGTGCTGGGATTAAAGGAGTGGGCCACCACTGCCCGGCTTGGATACTCATTTTCTTATACCAGCTGCTCTTTCCTATTCTCAGCTATAGAGCTTTTGATGGCTAATTTTGGTTGTCAACTCAACACATCTGGCAAGAAAGGACTTTACTTGAAATATCCTTTCCATCAGAGTAGGCTATGAAGAATTTTCTTGATTGTAAACTCATGTGGGAGGGCCTAGGCCACTATGGTGTCCTGGTTTTTCCTTTCTAAAATAATGTGTTTTTTTTTTTTTATGGGGTTCCTGTGTGTTAGGTTCCTGAATGTTGTGTCTCTGTTTTTATATGTGCTTCTTGTGCATTTTCTTTGGCTCCTTTCCTTCTGTTTCTTTGTTTTGTTGTATTCTGGTTTTGATTTATCATATTGTATTATTATTCTTATATGCCTGTTTTCTAAAAAGAGACAACGGTTGAGGATGTGGATGGGATGGAAGTGGGGAGATTTTGGAGGAGCTGGAGGAGAGGAAACCGTAATCAGAACACATTGAATGAAAAATAAATCTATTTTCAATAAAAGAAAAATAGAAAAAAATGTTTGTAACTTAGTTTTTATTTTATAGAATTCCATAGTTATGAGACTTTGGAGTATTAAAGAGTATTAAACTTGGGCTTTTAAATCATTGACAGATTTAAAAGAGTGTGGACTTTTAAAAGGTGGACCGTATTGTATACTGTGATAGAGGAATGGGAGGGCTTGGGGACAAAAAAAGCTTGTGTTTTAACAATGATGTGTTTGCCAGTCAAGGCGACAAAAGATGGACGTAGGATGACTAGTCTTGCTTGTCAACTTGACTCAGCTGACAAGAGGAAATATTAATTGGATTTTCTCCACCAGATTAGCTTGTGGGCATTCTGTGCATGCATTTTCTTGAATGATGGTTGATGTAGGAGGACCCAGCCCACTATGAGTAGTACAATTCCAACGCAGGTGGGTCTGGACTTTGTAAGAAAGGGGCTGAATGTGAGCCTGGATCAAACACGTAATCAGTGTGCCTCCCTGGTTTCTGCTTCAGTTCTTGCCTTGAAGTTCTAGCTTTGTGCCCTTGTCCTGGCTTCCCTTGCTGTTGGACGGTTACCTGTAAGCTGTGCCCTTGTCATTGGCAGCCACATTTAGAGGGCAGAATGAGAAGCCATCAACAATGACACTAAGACCTATCTCCTCTGCATGTATTATCTTTTTGGGAACCTAGTCGATTTGGATGCACACCTTCCTAGGACGGGATGGAGGGGGGAAGGCCTTGGACTTCCCACAGGGCTGGGTACCGTGCCCTCTTTTAAGGAAGCAGCGGCGGGGGGGGGGGAGCGGGAGGGGACTGGGAGAAGGGAAGGAAATGTAACCCTTTTTTTTAAATGGAAAAATAAAAGAATATGGGGGGGGGGAAAAAGCTGTGTCCTTGTCCTGGCTCCCTTGCTGATAGACGGTTACCTGTAAGCTGTGTCCTTGTCTTGTCTCCCTTGCTGATAGACAGTTACCTGTAAGCTGTGTCCTTGTCCTGGCTCCCTTGCTGATGGATGGTTACCTGTAAGCTGTGCCCTTGTCCTGGCTCCCTTGCTGATGGATGGTTACCTGTAAGCTGTGTCCTTGTCCTGGCTCCCTTGCTGATAGACAGTTACCTGTAAGCTGTGCCCTTGTCCTGGCTTCCCTTGCTGATGGACCTATAAGCCGAAACAAAGCATTTCCTCACCTGAGTTGCATTTTGTTATAGCATTTATCATAGGAACAGAAATCAAACTAAAACCCAGCTTGTGTACGACCCTGCATCCTCATGGATTATAAAATACCAGATCTAAATTTGCAAGATGTGAGGAGACTTTTGTTAATGTGTGGAAATAAAAAAACTCTTTCTCTTTCTTTTCAAAGTAGAAGTGAAAACTGAAGCTTTGACACCGTTCGATTAGTAGAGAAGTATCCAGAAGCAAACCTGGGCGGAGTCTGAGGATTATGATAGAACTTCAGAAGACATGGGGAAGAAAGGAAGGAATTTACCACTGATGACATAGGGTGAGCTAGTTCAGATCTTGCCAGAAGTATTTTTGCTGTTACAATAGTTTTTCATTTTTTACTAAACTACTTTGATGTGTATACACATAGATATGGATTTCATATATCACAGATTATCACATATATGTTTATGTTACATAAAATGTACACTATAAGATCCTTAATGTTGAGAGTTTACTAGGAAAGAAGACAAAGTTGGAAGTGCAACCATTAAAAAAAATGTAATTGAAACCAAAAATTTCATCTAGTTTTGAAGAATTCCAGCTTTGGAGCATTTCATCTCAGGAAGCAATGGATGTGAGAGAAGCCATTAAGAATTAGCATATGTTTTAATTCTCCCCCCGCCCCCGTGTTGTGATAACTTACTCTGACAAATGCAATTTAATGGGGGAAAGACTTTACGCTGGCGCACACTTCAAGGGTATGGCCCATTATGGGAAGGAAATCCAGGAAGAGTGGCTTGAAGATGGTCACACCACATCCATCATCGGGAAGCAGAGAGATGAACACATGCTAGTGCTAAGCTCACTTTCTCTATTTTATGCAGTCTATGATCCCCACCCAGTGAAAGGCACCTTCCCATCTCAGTTAACACAACCAAGATAATCCACCGCCAGGCCATGTCCTGAACGTTTCTAGATATTGTAAGGTCAACAGCTAATACCAACCTGTCTTAGTTAGAGTTACTCTAGTTGCAATGAAACAGCACTACCAAGGAGGAGGAGGTTTATTTGGCTTACACTTCCTTATCACAGTTCATTATCTAAGGAGGTCAGGACTAGGATTTTAGCAGAGCAAGATAGGCACAAGGAGGCAAGAGCTGATGCAGAAGCCACAGGAAGGTGATGCATACTGGCTTGCTCACTGTGAGTTGTTCAGCCAGCTTACTTATAGAACCAGCTCAGGGATGGTGCTGTGCAATAGTCCTTCTGTACACTGTGAAGATGTGTTGCTCTCACTGTTAATAAAAAATGATTGGCTGATAGCTGGGCAGGGATTTTTGGGGCAGAGAGAATGCTGGGAAGAAAAATGGACACAGTCAGGGAGTCTCAAAAGTCACAAGCCAGATGTGAAAGAAACAACATGGGAAGCTCATAGATGAGGTGAATGAACCTCAGGGCAGCACATAGATTAATAGAAATGGGGTAATCTAAGTTATAAGGACTAGTTAAGAAAAGTCTAAGCTATTGGCCAAACATTTATAATTAATATTAAGTCTCTGTGTGGTTAATTGGGAGTGAGCTGGTGGGACAGAAAACTCTGCCTATAGGACGCCACAATGGATTGGGTCCTCTCCCATCAATCACTAATTACGGAAATGGCCTATAGCCAGAATTTATGGAGGCATGCTCTCAATCGGGGTTCCCTCTTTTCAGATGATTCTAGTATGTGTCAAGTTGACATAAAATTACCCGGTACACCTTTATGGGGCATAGAAAGGCATGTAGTTCAAACTAGCAGAAGCAGAGAGTGGATGCAATACTCTAGATGTGTTAGATGAGACTCCAGCGTCATGTATAGTTTTGAACTCTTCATTGATGAGGATAAAAAGCTGGTACCTACACATTTGATGTTTACTCTCATCATAGGCACAGGAGACACATGCCCACTGTCCTCTAAGACCTTGTCCTGCATATGTGCCAGCACAGGATGGCAGAACCTTGGCCTTTCTTCTAAGCTTACTAATTTGGAATTTTCTTGAAATTTTCACATGAACAACTCTGTAGCCCAAACTAGTTGTTTCTTATCCTTATATCCAAGAGTGACGGTATTACCTACAGACACTTTTTTTCACTCTCCAATTAGCTGTGAAGCTCTCAGCTGCCTTCTTTCTGGGTCAGCAGCAACCTAGTCAATTTTAGTTCACCATTTGAAAAGGACTGCCTCTTTTTAATTTATTCATTTTATTGGAGTATAATTAGTAAAAAGTTATATACGTATTTATTGTATATGTGTAAAATGATATTTTGACATATGCATGTGATAAGAAATAACTGCCACGATCAAGCTAATTGATATATCGCTTCAGTTATTAATTTTAAAATAACATTTGAAATCTACTTTCAACAAATTTCAACCAAATAACACAATGTTATGTACTATATTCATGACGCTATGCTCTAAATTTCCATGGTTTATTAATATAACTATATTTTTACTCTTCCATCTTTGTGTCCTCACTTCCACTTCAGCTCTCCGCCCCCCATCAGCCAACATTTTACTTTGCTATTCTGTACGTTTGGTATTTTATAATTCCTTATATGAGTTTATAGAACACTTTCATTCAATACAATGTTCTCCAGGTTCATATACGTTATTACGAATGACAGTGTTTCCTTCCTTCCTTCCTTCCTTCCTTCCTTTCTTCCTTCTTTTCTTTTTTTGAAAGAGGGTTTCTCTGTGTACCATTGAAGTCTGTCCTGGAACTTACCTTGTAGGCCAGGCTGGCCTTGAAAGATTTCTCTCTTTTAGAAGGTTGATTATCATTCCAGTGTGTAAATACAGACCTCACTTTATCTGTTTGCCCTTTGCTAAGCATTCAGATGGATCCCAGATTCTGGCTATTGCCAATAGTGTTACAGTGGATGTGTATATTAGTGACTTTTGAGTCACTGTGCCCAAGTACTGGACAGAATGATGTAAAAGAAAGAAACAGCCTAAGATATGGCTTAAAAGTGAAGTGAATTAATAATCTGAGATCAATCCCTAGAACCCACATGATGGAAGATCAGAATGAACTCATACAAGTTGTCGCCTTCTGACCTGCACACATGCACTGTGGCACTAGTGTTTCTCTCTCTCTCTCTCTCTCTCTCTCTCTCTCTCTCTCTCTCTCTCTCTCTCACACACACACACACACACAAACACACACACACACCTCTCTCTCTTTCTCTTTCTCACACACGCCTCTCTCTCTCTCCTCTCTCTCTCACAAACACACACACACCTCTCTCTTTCTCTCTCTCTCACACGCCTCTCTCTCTCTCTCCTCTCTCTCTCTCTCTCAAACACACACACACACACACACACACACACACACACACACCACACAAATAAAATAAATGGAATAAAAATTTTAGAGGAGGAAAACTTTAACTCATATATGTAGAGGGCTCACTCAGCTGAATAACACATCTGTCACTTCAAATAAATATTATTCTTTTAATGATGAAAATTGTCATTTTCAGTGTCTATTTGGTGGTCACTCTCCTCTGTGTTTCTGAGCCAATAATGATGCAGAACATCATGGTGGTGGAAGATTGTAAAGAAAGATGCTATTTATGTTGTGGTAGACAAAAAAGAGGGCAAGAAAAGGATCAATGACCAAGTACAACCTTAGAAGTATGTCCCTTGGTACTTCCTCCAGGTAAGTCTTATTTCCTTACGTTTCCACAGTATCTGCAGCTGAAAGACCAACTTTTCAACCCACAAAATGGAAGACTTAGTGTATGTGTGTATATAAAATTTTATTTTTCTTTATTTTTATGACAGAGGCCAGAGGACATCAAGTGTCTTTCTGTCACTCTCCACCTTACCTTTTGAGATAAGGTCTCTCACTGAGCTGGAAGCTTTTCTGCTTTGGCTATGCTGGCTAGTTAGCAAACTCTGTTGTAGGAGGAATGGGCTGTGTCCCGCTGCTTGGCTAGCTTACACCCAAAATAATCACCCAAATTAATCACGCATGCTGAAGCATTGCTGGGGCATAAATGGTGATGATGATATTTGTTTGTATTGCTTTCCATGTTTTTTGTTTTTGTTTTTGTTTTTGTTTTTCCAGACAGGGTTTCTCTGTGGCTTTCAAGCCTGTCCTGGAACTAGCTCTGTAGACCAGGCTGGTCTCAAACTCACAGAGATCCGCCTGTCTCTGTCTCCTGAGTGCTGGGATTAAAGGCATGTGCCACCACCGCCCGGCTTGCTTTCCATGTTATGGCCTTCGTAGGCAACTGTCATAATGACAGTAATGTTAACCAAGTTAGAAAATATTTGGAAACAATCCCAACATGTAGTCTTCTAAAGCCCAACATGGGTAAGAACAGGGCATAGGTAATAGTAGAATCAATAACAGAAGGATCTGGGTAAAAGAAGAAAGATGTTTCTGACTCACAACTTACTGTATCTTTGATTAGTTTTTAATTCTTTGATAAAGATCGGCTGGAAACTCCCATTAGAAATCTTAAGATGACTCAGGAGTTGATTTGGTACCTCAGAGTGCTTTCAAGGCACTGATAGGAAGGCTTGTTATCATGGAACTAATCCTGCCGAGCTGCACCAGCACCGCATTCGGACAGGTGATTTATCACAGTGGATTTCCAGAGCGTTAATGCTAGGAGAGGACTGAAGGCCTGACAGCTCGTTGCCCTCACTGAGGGATGGGAAGATTGAGAACCAATAAAGTTTGAGAAATTTTACTGTGCTGGGAAAGATAAGGCGGCAAAACCGGACTTTAGTAGAGGTCTTCTAACTCCAGTGGAAATATCTCAAAAACTAAAAATATAAACTCTCAATGATGAAATAACATTTCAGTAAAACTAATTCATAGAAGAGAACCTTCAAGTTGCTCTCTGGCCTCCACCTACACACCATTGTGTGAATACTCACACATGCACACACATAAATAAATGTCATTCAAAATTAAAACTGCAAATGATTAATGATACTTTAGAAGTTTATCTACTAATAAACTTGGAATCCATCACATTTGCAAACTGAACCTTTATATTGAAGTGGTCTTTCTTGAAATAAACAGTGTACACTTACCATTTACTAACTCAATATATGCTTACTAAAGTTTTACTAGCAAGATGAATATCTCATAGGGTAAAGCAGATCTCCAAACCAAAGGTGGCACTATTTCAACATCCTTCTTATTAGTTTATTAGGAAATTAATTCTTTCAAAACTATTTTTGGGCAATATAACATTCTAGAAAGTGATCTATACAGTGTTATAGGAACTAAGTGTGCACCACTGAACAAAAGAAAGTTTACTGTCTTTCTATGACATGTTCCATCTGTAGAGGGAGAAAATTAGCACAGAATGCTTACAGAAAAGTGGAATGTGATGAGCATTATGAAAATTCATATGGCATGAAAATATTACGGTGGCAAGAAAATATTAGGAGGTTTAAGGTACTAAAAAGGATAGTCACAGAAGATAGCAATGAAATTATGATGTTTGAGTGCATTTGTAGGGGAGTTGAAGAGCTTTCCAGGCACAGATCGCAATACGGGACTCTGAGGTGGGTGTGAACTTGGGATATTCTGCAAACAGCCAACAAACTATAGTGACGAAGGAGGGTAAACAGAGAGCCAGTGTTCACAAGGTAAAATCACTAAAAGTGCATGATAAAAAGAAAAATCCTAAGTCACTTCACAGGGATAGAGAACAGTCATTTGAAAAGAAATATAAATAAGAATGACTAAAAGATTGATGTAGAAAAATCAAGAATGCCAAATATTTAAAGAAAAAATACCTAGAGAATAGCTGAAGATGACACCATATTTCCCATTATTCCATGCATCACATAAATACATTATACAATATTATACAAATACACTATAATGAAAGAAGACATTATAATAAAAAACATAGACGAATTCCCCTTGAATATAAGTGCAACAGTCCTTAATTTTTAATAAATAAAAGCCAACATATATAAAAAGATTAGACATTCTAAACAAACAGTATTTTCTCAGGAAGATAAGACTTGTGGAAAAATGAATTCAGCTCATATAATATACTTCTTAAAAACCTGAAAAAATGTTTATAAGAACCTCAACTGATGCAGGAAAAGCCAACATTCACGCCAATTAAAATTCTCATGTAATGAAAAATAACAGAAACTTTTTCAAGTTCATAAAAGTTATCAGTTGGTACCAGAGAGTGTGGTGTTGCTATAGTAGACATGACCATACTGTGGAGGGAGCACTAATAATCACACTCACCAATTTAGTTTCTCACCTATGAAAGAGTGCACAGCAAGCAAAAGCTGGTACAATTGTTATTCACGGAGCACAGGATCTACCCCAAGACAGCAGTCCAACTTCGTAGTTTGTTTATGATTTTAGCATTGTTGAAGATGTGAGTAAAGGTGTCATTGCATCTCTCTTCATGGTTTTAGAGAGCCAGTGAGGCCAGATGTGTGTCAGGGTAGTAGTCTATGAATGAAGGCCAAGAGAGGTCATGGCAGGAAGCCATGCAATTGAAGCTGGGTTTGCAGTGGTGACCTCAGATTGTTGTAGATGCTAGAGCCATGAAACATGTGCCAAGGAGAGTTGCCCACAAAGAGTGAACAAACCAGAAGAGATGGAGAGGGAGAAGGGGAGGGAGCGAAAGATAAAGTGAGAAGGAGGAGGGAGGGAGGGAGATGGGAAAGATGGCGAGAGTTGCTGGCAGTAAAGCTGGAGAGGCAGAACCATCTAAGCTGTTGGACACTAGACAGATTTTGTATTTGTACAAATTTTGTATTTCTCTTATGAAGTTTATTCTTGTTTTGTTTCAGTATTTCTTCACAATGATGCTATTCCTTTCTTTTAGAATGATAATATACATTCTTTGCCATTTTATGCTGGAAGTACATAATTTGCCTTTTGATATAACAATTAAGAAATTTTTTTGAGTCTTACAGGAAACTTTGGATTTTTAAGTACTCTTAGGACTGAAAGACTGTAGGGACTCTTGAAGTTGGACTAAATACATTTTGCACAATACTGTGGCCATGAAATATTCTTCACAGCCTCAGATATTTGAGATACCTTGATCCCCAGGTAGTGGTGCTTCAGGATATATTTAGGAGGCATGGCCTTGCTGGAGAAATTATGTCACTTAGGGAAGGCTTTTTTTGGGAGAGGTTCAAGATAGGGTTTCTCTGTGTAGTTATGGCTGTTCTGGAATTTGTTTTATAGACAAGACTGGCACTGAACTCACAAAGATGTGCTTGCCTCTGCCTCCTGAGTGCTGGAATTAAAGGCGTGCACCATCACTGCCTAGCCTAGGGCATGTATTAAGATTTCAAAAGCCACATGGCATTCCTAGCTAACTATGTTTTTGCTTCATCCACCATGTCTGCTGCTTGTTTCCCTGACAGGATGGACTTTTGGCTTTCTGGAACCATAAATGAAGTAAAAGCCTTTCAGATATGAGTTGCCTTAGTCATCATGTTCCATCATAGCAGCAGATAAATAATTAAAACAGTAAACATCTCAACTGAGGCACAGAAAGCAGAGAAAAACCAACATTTATCTAAAGCGTGAAACAATCCCACACCAGTTTGGACTTATTATTAAAAGGGTTATTTATTTGAGGGGGAAAAAACCTCACAAAACACCCATCCTACACAACCAGGAAATGAGTCTAGTCAGCTGGAACCGGAGTCTGAAGCAAGAGAGCGAGAGGAGGGCTGCTGCTGCTTTTTAAAATGAAAGAGAGCATGCCACAGTAGGCTGGTATCTTAAAGGCTATTGGCTGAAGGAGTGGAAGGAGCTCCCGTAGCACCTCCCCCTTTTGTTTAAGTAAGAAAGTTCTAAACCTACTACAAAATTATATACAATGAAAACAAATATCCTATTCTAACTAGCTTAAGTCTTGTATAATAAATAACTTCGCCAAGTCATGAAAGGAAAGTAACTACATTTATCTAGTCTTCAACCCCATCGAAGATCTGAGGAGGGAAATAATGTTACCTGAGTAATTAGGAAGTGCAATCAAACAACTTCCAAAATACGCAACAAATCACAGAGACAACTGGCTACCTGGGCAATCACCCAAAGTCACATTTGCAGCATTGAAGCAACCAACTTTGGCTAAGGCCTAGAATAACTGACAGATTATTTTTAAAGGCAAGAAAATTTTCAAAACCGTCTTAACCTGTCTTGGCAATATATAACAGTTCTGCTTATCCATTTCTGGATACTATGTATTTTGTCAGTAGTTGAGGTATGGGCAGTTCCTTGCCCAGAGGCCAGTTTTGCCAAGAAGACAAGCTCCAAGTGGAGTGTCTTTGGTGCTCAACAATCTCTTGGGAATAGATTGGTGTTGCCAGAAGCGATTGTGTCTCGCTACCACAGAACTCTAAGTTAGATTAAATGCCATTTTCTACAGCTCTTGGAAGAGGTTGAAGATTATTTATACAGAATATAATCTCTATGTATCTAAAGAACCTGATTAGTCTAACTATAAATATGACAAACATAGATTACTATTGATCTACAATTCTTAATACCTATCTAACTTAAAGACTAAGAGAATAAACAACTGTGCAATAAATGAGGACAGTGACCCTCCAAATGTAAACAATGTACAAATATACATTGCAATATGGTAAAAAATATAAATACATAACAATATATAAGTATCTTAATCAGAGGTAGAAATGTACACTGCAATATGGTAAATATATATATCAATACAATATATATAGCAATACATAAAAAAGTTTTAAACAGAGGTAGAAGCATGCATGCATACAATATTTAATATAATTTAACTTTGTATCCAATGTGATTGTCTATAAACAATAACTCACAAATACCAATATATTATCCCATCATCCAATTTTCCCTCTTTTTTTTTCAAAAAGATTCCTGAGCTTATAAAATTCCTCCCCCAACCCTCAACCGTATACTAATTACACTCAACCCCTAAATGATGTCCCTAAACTTGAGGACAAACTGTGCTGGGGGAGGGGACGTCATCCTCTAGCATTACTTTCAGCTGTCATGGGGGCGACGTTCTTTCTAGGGGATCCTGTGAAAGTAAAATGATGGTTAAATTTCAAGATCAATGTTTGGTAAGATTGCAAATAGTCTCTGAGTATTTTGTGAAGGTCTGGCCAGAATGTTGTAGAAGATGTGCACCATTTCAGCTAACCAAGTTGGAACTGTCTTGTGTAGCTGGTACCCTAAACAGGTCTTGTAATAGTGCTATCAGTATCATGACATCATATCAACCAGGTGGAGTTGTTGTTATGGGGCCCCATCTTTTTCCTGGAAACTTCAAAGATTATTGCAGGAAAATTCATTGTTCATTGTGGAAAACTTAAACATTAATTATATAAACACACACACATATATATTCAATGAAAGGTATGATAGATATGAAGAAAAGCAAAGATGTTTTCTAAATTCTTTTTTCTTTCTGTCCCATATCATGGCTCTTGACATGAGAGAGAAACTCTAGAAACTCTGGGTTTTTCTCTTAACAACAGGCTTGGAATTAGAGAGGGACTGAGCCAGAGTTCAACTCCAAAACCAGCTCTATAAATTTAGAAATATAAATGCATGCATACACACACACACACACACACACACACACACACACACACACACACACGTATGTCTTAGATATTTATACTTACAGAACCTATTCAGTTTTCTTGATAGTCCCAATTGGGTAGTTATTTTTCCAACTGTCAGTATTCAAACATCCAGGGTCCCTTGAATTTTTCGAAGATGAGTGTTTTCCTGTGGGGTTAAGAACAGAACCCTGACCCCATCCTATATGTTTTTCTTACCACCTGTAGGATTATCATCATTGTGGATGAGCGGTCATGTCTCTTTTCCAAGAGGTTTCTCCTCTTCAAACCAAACCTTTATTAATTTTGATGGTATCCACAATTTTTCTTTTCTTGTGGAAACAAGAGCAAAACCCCTTCCCCAATGTAGCACATCTCCTGGCTTCCATTGCAAGGTCAGCACATCTTTGAAATAAACTGGTTGATTTAGTTCAGCAGATTTTTCCATTATCCAATGTCTTTTTCCTGCTGTTGTTCCTTTCTCATTAGCATTAAAAAATTCAAGGTTAATAAGGCATTATGTAATTTATTTCTGGGGGCATTTTCCACCCCTTTCTGTTTGTTTAACATATCCTTTATAGTTCGATTTGATCTTTCTATGACTGCTTGACCTGTAGGATTTTATGGTATACCTGTAACATGCTTAATATTATAATAAGCAAAAAACCATTTCATTTTCCTAGAGACATAAGCTGGACCATTATCAGTTTTTATTTGTGCAGGCGTACCCATGATGGCCATAACTTCTAATAAATGTGTGATTACTGAATCAGCTTTTTCTGAGCTTAAAGCAGTTGCCCATTGAAAGCCTGAATAAGTGTCAATGGTGTGATGTACATATTTTAATTTTCCAAATTCTGCGAAGTTGAAAACATCCATCTGCCAGATTTCATTCCTTTGAGTACCCTTCATGTTGGTCCCTGCTGGTAGCGGTGTTTGGTTATATCAAGAGAAAGTAGGGCATCTCTTTATAATTTTCTTAGCTTGTTGCCATGTAATGGAAAACTCTTTCTTTAAACCTTTGCTATTGGTGTGATTTTTTTATGAAATTCTGAGGCCAGCAACATGCTTCCATAAATAATTGATTAATTTCTGCATTACCTTGTGCTAGAGGACATGACAGACCCATATGGGATCAGATGTGTGTTATGTACATCGGACAAAGCCTATTCCTGATTCTGTCTTGTACCTGTATAAACAATGAAGTCAATTCTGTATCAACTGGTATAAATTCAGCAGTTTCAATATACAAGCTAACTCTTTCTGCATATTGTGAATCAGTAACTATATTAAGAGACTCTTTAAAATCCCTTAGCACCATAAGAATGACATATAATTCTGCCTTCTGGACAGAAGTATAAGGGCTTTGTTACACCTTACTCAAGTCATCTGATTTGTAACCTGCCTTCCCTGATTTATTAGCATCAGTATAAAATGTATGGGCTCCAGTTATTGGAGCATCATGTACAATTCAAGGAAGAATCCAAGAAGTTCTCTTTATAAGGTTAAGTCTACTGCTTTGGGAATAGTTGCTGTTAATCTTTCCCAGAAAATTAGCACAAGCCCTTTGCCATGGTTCATTGTCTTCCCATAACCTTTTTATTTCATCAGTAGTGAAAGGATCTGGAAGGGGTTGGGGGAACTATAATCAGAATATATTGTATAAAAGGTATAGTTCCCAATACCCTATATCATACTAGACAGTAAAAAAACTGAATAATTTATTTCTAAAAGTAGGATTTTCATTCTCAGCTCCTTTGTACAGCATCAAATACATTTTTCTAATAAATGCACTAAGGGAGGAAAAAGAAACAAAAAACATTGTGTCAGAAATAATAAAAAAATTTCTCTTCTTTAAGGCAGTATATTGCTTCACACAGAAAACCATATGGAATATAAACAAAAGTGAAAGCAAACTAAAACAAGACCCCAGAATTCCAGGAAAGTTGACTCCTTGGTTGAGTAAATGTGATGATCCATACTGGTTATCAATTTAACAGGTTGTAGGAACAAGTCTATGAGAGATATTATGATTAGGTTGACTGAAGACCAACTCTGAAAGTGGGCAACATCATTCCTCAGGAGTGGATTAAAAGGAGAAAGCTCTGAATCAGTCTCAACCCCACCCCTGTGGATGCTATGTCTCACTGCAGCTGTCTCTCACTCCTGCTTGTAGTAATGAGGCGCGGGCTGCATTCCCGGTGCACAGCTAGCTTAACTCCTGAAATAATTACACAGAAACTGTATTTATTTAAAACACTGTCTGGCCCATTAGTTTTAACCTTTTCTTGGCTAACTCTTAAATATTCTTACGTCCATATTCCTAAATACTGTTTATAAATGTTCTTTTATATTTAAAGGGGGATATAGATATGAATAATTTGCATTGGTATGGATTTTGCTTTATTGATATAAATTTAAGGTCAATCTTGTTTTATGTATTTCTGTTCTTGGTTAAGGTATTGTGTAGTAAATATAGGTTAATAGATAATCTCTATAATAATCAAGCTTGTAGTCATGTTAGTTAGATTTTCTAGATATATAGATATATATTTCAGGTAGATAGGCATTCTTCATATCTTTCAAAGATGACAGAATATTGCATTTAATGTTTTAATAACTTAGGGTTTTTCATGACAACGAGACATGTCTGCTCCTGGCAGCACCAATCTACTTCAAGAGGAAGATGGGCATTGAAGAGGCTCCTTATGGAGTTTGTTAGCTATTTGGGCAAGAAACTGCTCTTGCCTGGACTGTTGCATAAACTGGACACAAAGAACCCACAGAGAGAGGACTGCTAAACTTGCCTAAAGGTGAGATGATCCTTCAGGGTTCCTGATTCATAAAAGAGTCTGTGAAACATTCTGCAGGATACAAAAAAACATGATTAAACTGTCTAAAATTTCCTGCTTCATGAAAAAGTCTACTGGATACTATGGGCCTGTAGGCTAAAGATGGATGCCCCAACAGTACAAAATAACTTTGGGAGACTGTCCAGGCAGCAAGATGTCTCTGTCATTTCTAGAGTTTGGAAGTTGCTTATTTCTTGTTTACTTAGGTAATATTTTATCCTTCTGGAGTCTTTGATGGAGTTAAAGAATGGATAGTTATAGTTTTCTTTTGTTATGATAAAAAATAAAATAGATATAAATATTGTAACTGTAATTCTTGTTTGATAACTGTTTTGTTATATGCAATTTTACTATGTTAAAGTTAAAGCCTTTTTGTTTAAACAGAAAAAGGGGAAATGGTGTAGGAGGTCCTTCTTCATTTGTGTTGCATTCATTGGTTAAATAAAGAAGCTGCCTTGGCCTTTTGATAGGGCAGGATTTAGATAGGCAGAAAAAAGAGAACAGAATGCTGGGAAAAAGACACAGAAAAGACAGAGAGCCACTGGCATAAAGCTGCCAATTCAGAGACGCCATAAATCTCCAGCCTGAAATGGAAGTAGGTTAGAAATCTTTCCCGGTAAGCCACAACCTCGTGGTGACATACAGATTATTAAAAATGGGTTAAACGAATATGTAAGAGTTAGCCAAAAAAAGGTTAAAACTAATGGGCCAGACAGTGTTTTAAATAAATACAGTTTCTATGTAATTATTTCGGGAGTTAAGCTAGCCGGGCACTGGAAACGCAGCCCGCGCCTAATTACTATACCGCTGCTACGGTTTTCACATCCCAATGGACTGGGCTTTCAAACTGTGAGTTGTAATAAACCCATCTTTCTCCGAAGTTGCTTTTGCCAGAGTAATTCACAGCAACAGAAGAGAAATTCACACAGCAAGTTTTCAGGACACAATATTGTCACAGAGAGTCAACTGTGCTCTGCACCATCAGAATCTATCACAGCATATGTGTGGTTTGGCACATTGAGTTTTCACTTGTTATGGCAAGGGATGCTCCATTGAGAAATGTGGGCCATAAACAAAACTGTCATGAAAAAGTCATAATACAGGTTTTGAGCTTTATTGCATGATTTGAGAAAGCATCCAAATAAAGATTTCTTCAGGATTGGGTATTTGAAGAAAGTGTGTAATTTCATAGTCAATCATTTCATTTTTTTAACTAAAACAAGGGCCCACTGGGGCTATGCTGACCTAAGAGCTAATGAACTCACAGGTGGAGTACACTCTTCCATAGCACAATACTACAGAAGCAATGAAACCTGTATACTCCCAGCAAGGAAGGGGCAGATATGGTTCTGTTGTTCATGACCTTGCTTCTTCCTCTGCTTAGAAGCAATGGATGAGAAAATATTGTTTGGTCACACAGCACACCAGTTGCAGATGTTGGTGTTCTGTGAGATTGTTTATGTCCAACAGGGAAAGAACACGGCCTGTATCCGAGTGCCAGTGCATCATGAAAAACTCCGTCATCTCGGGGCTTGAGAATGTGATTCAGTTGGTAACTGCAATGTGTCAAGTTCCAGGATAGCCTTTACAAATGAAATTGTTTCAACAACCAAAACAACAAAGCAAAATGCTCCCATTGTGAGTTGGTTCTGTCACATGAGTTCTTGTGGGTTAGAGAATTGTTATTATTTTTCTAATGCATCTTCTAAAAGGAGAAATAGAGAGCTAGAGCCAGTCTTGCTAGTATTCTTTTGTTGGGTTTTATAGAGTGAATCTCAGATAATGCCACATCAATATATAGCAATTCTAATGTATATACTTCTCTTTTTATATGATTTATTTATTTTTATTTCATGTACATTGGTGTTTGACCTGCATGTATGTCTGTGAGCCTGTTGGGTATCCGGAAACCTGAGTTACAGGCAGTTGTGAGCTGCCATGTGGGTGTTGAGAATTGAACCCAGGTCCTCTGGAGGAGCAACCAGTTCTCTTAACCACTGAGCCATCTCTCCAACCCCATGCACATAATTCTTATGGTGATGGTCCAATCATGAAGCAAGTCTGACATTAAAATAATTTTATTAATGTATCATAATAGAATTAAGGAAAGAGATGGAATCCATATTATTGTCTTTTCACTTACATCTATTAATCAAGCCTTACTTCAATATTGTTTCTAAAAGTCAACTCTTTCTTTAACCTTTATTATTATCATTATTTTCTATTTATCTTTATTTTATGTACATAGGTGTTTTGCCTGCATGTATGTCTGTATAAGGGTGTTGGATCCCCTGGAACTGGAGTTACAGACAGTTGTGAGCTGCCATGTGGGTGCTGGGATTTGAACCCAGGTCCTCTGGAAGAGCAGTTGGTGCTCTTAACCACTAAGCCATCTCTCCAATACTTTAACCTTTATTACTACAAAATCCATTTCTGTTTTGCAATGATAAAGCTGTTGTATACATCTCATCTCCAAAGACAAATGGCATTTTCCAGTGTGTCTCATTCCTTTTTATGTCTAAACCAGCATTTTAAATCAAAGATATCCATTGAAAACATTTGGAATCACAGCATAAATCTATAGCACACACAGCTTTGCTTGAGAATTTGAGGATACTTAATACTATCTTCAAGTGCCCAAAGAATACCTGATTGGGTGTTCTTTTTTCTTTCCTTTTCCATTTATTTATTTATTTATTTATTTATTATTTGTTTGTTTAGTGATTGTATCTCTCTTTGTATCTCTCTCTGCCTGTCCAGAAACTCACTATGTCCTGGAACACACTGTGTAGACCAGTTTGGTCTCAAATTCACAGAGATCTGCCTGCCTCTACCTCCAGATTGCTGGGATTAAAAGCATGCATCATTACGTCCAGTTCATTTTAGGTATTTTCTTAATCAGTACTACATAAGAAGCTATCATTTGAATAGACATTTCTACAATGAAATATTAATTTTAGTATGATTTTTAGTTAAGTGGCATTGGAAACAGTAAGCATATCAAGAAGAAGAGGAGGCTAATCAAATTAAGATATATTCAAAGTATCCATGAAAAAACAAACAAAAAAAGATAAGTTATATGGTAGGAACTATCCTAAGTAGATAACGATGAATACAAAGGTGAAAGGTACTGACGTATGATCATTATGATTAGAAGGTAGCAAGTTGAACATAGCGGAGAAATTGACAGAAAATATTCCTAGATGTGGTTATTATCTGTAAGTATGTGATGGAACATTATTTATTCAATGTTCATTTAATGATGTTAAAACAATCAATTTGATGAGTGAATATCTCAAAAAGATACTTGTTCTTCTGTGTCCATCTTAAGTTCATTCATCACAGCCAAGTCAGAGAACCAAACTAACTTTCTGTGAACAGATGAACAATGTGAAGAAGCTGTGCATCTGTACAGACATGAAGAAGCTGTGAATCTGTACACACATGAAGAAGCTGTGCATCTGTACACACATGAAGTAGTTGTGTATCTGCATACACATAAAGAAGTTGTGTACCTGTACACACATGAAGAAGCTGTGCATCTGCGTTCACATGAAGAAGCTGTGCATCTGTATACACATTAAGAAGCTGTGCATCTGCATTCACATGAAGAAGCTGTGCATCTGTACACACATGAAGAAGCTGTGCATCCGTACAGACATGAAGAAGCTGTGAATCTGTACACACATGAAGAAGCTGTGCATCTGTGTTCACATGAAGAAGCTGTGCATCTGTATACACATTAAGAAGCTGTGCATCTGTACAGACATGAAGAAGCTGTGCATCTGTACACACATGAAGAAGCTATGCATCTGTACAGACATGAAGAAGCTGTGAAATCTGCGTTCACATGAAGAAGTTGTGCATCTGTACACACATGAAGTAATTGTTCATCTGGGTACACATGAAGTAGTTGTGCATCTGTACACACATGAAGAAGTTGTGCATCTCTACACAGATGAAGAAGTTGTGTATGTGTACACACATGAAGAAGTTGTGCATCTGTGTATGCATGAAGAAGTTGTGCATCTATGCACACATGTCTGCTACTCATCATTGAAAGGAAGGAATTTCTATCATTTGCAACAATGTGAAAGAAACTGGAGGACATTATGTCACATGAAATAAGTTGGAGACAGAAAATACTGATGCTGTCACTGGCACATAGAATCTAAAATGTCAAATTATTGGATGCAGGGGATGAAATGGTTTTCAGAGGGTGAAGGACTGAGAGAAATGAGGCTATGTTGCTGTCGTGCCCACAATCTCAATTATGACTGATGAGTAAGAATTAGAGAATTTGCTGTTCAGTATAAGGCCTTAACAGTAATGAACTGTGTTCTTTTATTTGCTGAGGAAATAGGTCTTTGGCCACACAGCATTTTCTCTGACCAATGAACTCACTTAACAGTCAAAGAAGTGTGGCAAGAACCACAGAAGATGTTGCTTGCTGGCTGGCAGGCAGGCTTATACTCAATTAGTTTTCATAAATAGTTCATGAACACTTTGCCTAGTGATTGGTGCTGCGCACAGTGAGCTGGGCTCCCAACATCAATTAACAGTCAAGAAAATCCATTAAGGACATGACTCTGTGCTAATCTGATCTAGACAATTGAGAGACTCAGTTGAGAGTCTCTTCCCAGAAAATCCTAGGTTTGTGTCTAGTTGACAGTTAAAATAACTAGGACAGTATCCATGAAGATATCTAAGTTAGCTTTGCTGTATTAGCTAGTCCATTTTGTGTTAGGCATATCAAAGTACCACATCATATATCCATACTTATGTACATATAAACATAACAAAACATCAATTTGGTAAGTTATATTACTTTACAGTAAAATTATAAGAATATTTTCATGTTGTTAACATCTAAGATATAACACAATAACTGTGAAGTAGAGTTAATAATATTGAGTACAAAACTGTCTTAAAACTTCAATTTAGAGACAAGAATCATAATTTCACTTTAATATTCACAGATACAAATTGATAAATGTTTTTAAAACTAGAATAAAAAATTATTCCTAGAAATATAACTGATTTACTACTCAAGGTGCTCAAGTCCTGAACATCCCTTTTTTCATAAGTTGAATTTAAAATAATTTTAAAGTGGTAACAATAGTGCAATTCTGTAAATGGCCAATGGAGGTCACACTTACACTATATTAACACAAACCCAGTTATTTTTTGCAAGTTTGAAACTATATATCTGATATACTGAAATAAGGAAAAAAAATACATGATACTATTCAAGAGGTTGGGACAGCAATTAAAATACATTTCTAGATAAGAACTATTTCTCTACTGGCTGTGAAATGGGAATTGGAAAAGGAATTTGACATTTATAGTGATATAAAAATTCATACTGTTAGAATTTAAAAATGAGGCAAAATAATGCATATATAAAAAGACTTTTTAAACTATCAAAAGATAGAAAAGAACAGTAAATAATTACAGCATTTTATGCATATATGTGTGTGGTTTGTGTCACCCACCCAAGAACAAAGACATGAGAAATGCCTTCGCAAGGGTACAGTAAACACAGTGCACACAGACCAAAATGACACTGTGTCACCAGATGATAAAACCTGCAGGAAGGCTGTCTCAACCCAGTACAGGCAGAAACGATGTTTTATGTTCCATGTTTGCAATACAGATAAAAGGTTCACAGTTTTAAAAGCTAAAGAGCATTTTCCTTTTTACATACCACAATTTTCTCAAATTTCTGATTATGTATATTATTCTAAAATATTGATACTAACCACAAAGAAATGTTACTATAATTTATCTCTTTTGAAGCTGAGTCCCTCATCCATCTCAATGATGTAAGCTGACAAAGGTGTAACTGCTGTAGAGGAAGATGCTTTGAAAGGTGCTATATGTAGACGTGAGGCTGGGGTAGTGGTCACCCACTCCTTCCACCGTTCCCCACAATGTTGTGTTTAGCTTTTGCTTGACCCTCATGCACAGTGGTTCATTTTTTACTTTTGTGACATCAGACCTTTTTTGTATTTTATTTTTTTGTTCAATTTCTTAGCAACGTAAATAGAATGTGTATTGACTTGTTCAATCCACATAGCAACCTTCCAAGGTAGATATTTTCATACCATCAGAAAAGTGAGGCACAGGGCAGCTAAGTGAGTCCTTCAGCTAATAAGTAGCAAATCTGGGAGTTGAAGGCAAGCAATGGGAGATCATGCATTTTAGCTAAACCCCATGTGGATGAATGACAATATTTTCAAGTAATCAATACTAAGACTATTAGCTGGATACAAATTTTAGTCTACAAAAATTAGATGTAAAATAAGTATGAAATAACTTTATTTTTGTCTTTAATGTTATTTTGAGTCTAGTGAACTTATCTTTATGTCCTACCAACATAGAGGATGAAACAGTCCTGTCTGCCTGAGCTTGACAGAGTTACACTCTCTCCGTGGTATCTTTGTGCTTCCCACATAGGAGCTGGGGATATATTCAGTTTTCAGGGTGGCACACAGATCCAGTTTTCAGATCCTCTACCTGGGTGATATTGTGATCTTTTTCCTTGGCTTCTCTTGAGGGCTGAACACTTGTCCTGTCTCACAGTCGCTTGACTTTCTCTTGCCTAACATCTTCACATCCTGAAAGCAAATGAGAATAAGAAACAATCACAGTGGAAAGGATATCAACAACAGAAGTAATAGCTTGAGCATGGCTAAACATGGCAAGTGTGGAAGAAAATCTAGGAAAAGTTTTATGTTTTATATAATAATATATAATATTAAAAATCATGTTTTACAACATGTATTACAACACATCATAAAATACTTAAATGAAGAAAAATAAAATTGAAAGATTGATATGATTTTTATAACTAATTTTAATCGGCTTCATATTGCATTGCTTGTGCAGATAACACTTGCAACTTTCTGAGTGGGTGGGATTACTTCTATTTGCATAAAGATAAAAGTTAGCCACATGGAGAGGAGACCCATGTTTTTTGTTTGTTTGTCTGTATGTTTTTTAAAAAAAGAAGTGGAAAGAGGGAAGAGGAGTGTAGAAAAAAAAATGGAAAGGAAAGAAAAAAATTGCAGAGAAGAGAGGAGAGGAGAGGAGAGGAGAGGAGAGGAAAGAGAACAGGAAGGAAGAGGGGAAAAGAGGACAGAAGAGGACACAAACACAATTACCTTGCAGCTGCTCCAGGACAAATTAATCTTCTCGGTGCTGCAATTGCTCAGCTCTCTGCTGTCAGGAGCCCTTGTTTTATACTTCAATTAGCCTCTCTATAGAGTATTGTTTGTTTAGTATTGGTGTCCTTTAAACATATGTACATCTTCTTAGCAGTTTCTCAGCCTTGTTTCTGTTCCATTAGCAAATGACCTTCCAGAGGAATTTCTGTCCTGTACATTGCCCTTGTAGGTGGATTGCACTACTGCCAAGGATGGCTTTGCTTCACTCTTTGTCGGTAATGAACATGTGTAGACTACAGCAGACACTCTTTAGGAAGTTGACATTTGCAAAACATCTCTTCTTCTCTTCTCTTCTCTTCTCTTCTCCTCTCCTCTCTTCTCTTCTCTTCTCTTCTCTTCTCTTCTCTTCTCTTCTCTTCTCTTCTCTTCTCTTCTCTTCTCTCCTCTCCTCTCCTCTCCTCTCCTCTTCTCTTCTCTTGCTTCTCTTCTCTTCTCTTCTCCTTTCCTCTCCTTTTCTCTTCCCTCCTCTTCTCATCTCTTCTGTCCTTCCTTCCCCCTTCCCTTTTCTCTCCTCTTTAATAGTTAGTTTTCTTTCATCCTAGGGATATCATCTCAATATGCAGCAAATATGGTCCCCAACTACTCATCCCTCCCCCACCCTGACTTAATTTCCTAAGCAGTTAGAACTAAAACTGTACCTAAGTGACTGGCTTAATATTTATAATTATCTATTGAATTATGTTATGACACATAGTATAGAAACCAACATAACTTTGTGCAATGGATATTTCATTGGTGGTAATTCTGTTCATTTCTTGCTTATTTTTAAAAGTGGACTGTCCAGATATGATTAAGGCAACTGGATAAGAGGTAATTATATTTTCTATCACTATCGACATGCAAAATTATTGTGCTTATCTTGCTAGAACATATTTGCTAAGAAGAGACTAGGTAGTTATATAAAGCAATATGAATGTTTAAGAATGCGATTTCCGGCGCTGCTGGTCCGCGAGCAGCCTGGCGGTTTGCCTCTTCCTCGCCCGTCCTCTAGATCGCGTCCATGGCCACCGCCGCGACCGAGGAGCCCTTCCCTTTCCACGGTCTTCTGCCGAAGAAGGAGACCGGGGCCGCCTCCTTCCTGTGCCGCTACCCGGAGTATGACGGGCGCGGGGTGCTCATCGCCGTCCTGGACAC